>JADWOT020000312.1:0-46000 GCA_036345935.2 Taenia hydatigena | reverse complement strand
GAGATTTCAATTTGCACAGTTAGTCGCCACACTTACGAAATGGGCGTGTTTTGTCGGCCTAATGGTAATAATACGGGTACCACGTCATTACTGGCTAGTCGACGAGGATTAATGGATTGCATTAGTCTAAGTTTGTGGATGATTGGTGTCTGAAAAGCAAGCGATCGACATTATATATTCGCCTTTTACATCTGATGATTGAACTGCAATTGTGCATAAGACATATTATTTTGGCAAAGTTTTCTTCTCCAGAAATTCGCTCAGCTGCATCTGAAAGTAATGTAATCGGCACTGTGGAGGTAAAGATTTTAACCGGAATTTATTTTTCAACTCACTACGCTTGAAAGATATCATGCCTTATCACTGACCCAAAAAGTAAACAATGTACTTGCTGTTTTGGCCTGCTATATTTCAGTGAACTCAGCACTGTACTTTTCAGTTACTAGCATGGCCTAGAGGCCACTTCACTCGACGAAGGTGCAATAACCATCCAAGTGAATGTAGATGCGACTGAGGACTAAACAAACAGCAAACGTATCAATTTAGCGCAATGCAGGAAAGTAGTGGGATGGGACAGAGGGAGTGCGGCGGAAGAGATAGATGCTAAAAGCCCAGTCAAATGTATCTGCTGGACAGGTGCTTAGATCGTGCATGGAAATGAAGCTGACGTGGACTGTTAGTCGGGAAGAGTCCGGTTGGACTGCCGATCCAGGTCCTCACACTCCCTTCCTTCATACACAGACAAACTTTATTCCAGCACTGAAGTCGCAAAATTCTTTTGAGTAAAGTAGTCGAGTGATCTTCGAGAGGAGTGCGCTCTTGACAAAGCTTCCCTTTTTGACACTTTTTGAAAGCGTCAGATGTGTCTCCTCCATTTTCATTGCGCCTTGGCCCTACTTTGTTGACTCGTCATTACTTCGCCTACTAGAATAGTCGACGTTAATTTAGACACACCTAATAGCAAGCGCGACCCACTCAATATGTCAATGAGCGTTTGTGGCACACCACTCACCCAACTTTGGTCCTACCACAACTAACGAAACTGAAACTGAGTCGAATAAAGCGCAGTGAGAAAGCACCACTCTAGACAACACGTGGTGCATTGGCCTCGTCTCCTTCGCCTCCTTTCCTCCTCCTTGACAGAAAAGAATCAACCTAGGTGAGCAGTGGTAAGATTGATGCCCGTTTAGAGAGTTCACTTTCCGAACGCAACTCGCTAGGCTAGGAGGACTACCACGAATCCGGTGGTGGCTCCAAGCAAGTAGATATCCATCACCGTTAATGGATAATGCGTTAGCCAACTAGACAACTCTATCCAGTAGTGCAATGCGTCTGCCTCCCCACAGCAGTACCAGTACCTATTTTAGGGCTCAAGTCGTTAGTGAAGCTCATACTTAAGTGTAAATGTCGTCACTGTATGACCTACAAATAGATCTAGGTCGGCTTCGTGGCAATCAACAGCATTGTGAAATCAAAGATACACATTTTAAGGACAAGTTTCAAGGTCAAATAGCGTTATATGCTGCCGTATTACCCTGCATATCGATTTAGCTCGCTTTCAAGGTCAAGACACGTCCATTTTGGGTTGCAGCAAAGCAATAATGTTAACGTCGAGAGATCTGGCTGGCCTCCATCACCCATCCTTCCCCCACGCCTCGATAACCAAAGTTATCTTTTCCATCTCCGATGCATAAGTCATGTGTTGACGATCCTAACAGCGCGCTGATGTCACCCACCATTGAGGACACTGTGGTAACAACCATGTTAAGGCCATTCAATGCAAGCCCATGCATTGCTTTGAAGTAGCCTTCCTTCATGTTTGATGCCAATATATGAAAAATCTAACTTACAATGCGCATGCTTGCTAAACCCAAGTCCCAAATCACAAACTCACAAAAGCTGCAGCTCTGCAAGACCACATCACATTTAATCACCGAACGTCTCTGTTTAGAACAGTCTCCACCACGTTTACCTCAGCTTCAACGCCCCAGTACCATCACTTCCCTCAAGCTCGTGTCTCACTTCACTTTACTCTTCACACCGTACTTTGTTTCCTCTGCTTCGCATTCACGCACAGAGTAGCCATGAGCCATAGAAGAGATAATCATCCCAACATCAAAGGAGTCCCTGGCCACCTGCATCTAGAATTGAGGAAGGTAAGCACTACGAAAATCGAACCGCTCACCTTTCCATTTAGCTTGTCTCTAGCGAGGCCGCAGATCATTACATTATCAGGGCAAATAGCACTCAGCCACTCAATCACTGGAAGAAACTAGAGAAGAGAGTAGGAGTTATGCGTTTCAATTTCATCCGCTCACCTTCCGGAGCACCTCCAAACAATTAATGTCATCAGAAAACCTCGGATCCCGAGATTTGCAGAGACTCAGTATTTAGCGATGATACTGGCGAATGATTGCCTCGGATGCCAGCTCTCCATCAAATTTGACGGTCCTTAACACACCAATTGGTAAGCCAAACTCAGTGTCGAAAGAGGTCGACCAAGAGCTAACTCCCGAGCTAGTGAAATCGTAAGGGGTGTCTTCCTTTCATTTGCCGTCTGTTGTGGGTGACAGGGCCATAAATGCGCTTCTTAAAGCTGGTGTCTACCAGTTCTGATCTTCGGTTGTAGTGACTACCATGGCTTGAAACCCACGCGTTCTTCGTGTGGAGATGTGGGATGGAATCTTGATTGTATTTTCTTTATTCAAATGATGAAAGGTCGGTTGCTGAAAGGGAACTGCACTTTTGATACGGCGTGGACATTATTCCGGATTCTGGTGCAAAGAGCAAAATACGCAAGCCGTTTCGCTCCCACCAGCCTGTTGTTTGGAATAATGCCCACGTCATATTTTAAACTGCATTTCTTCTTCAGCATTCAACCCATCCATCATTTAAACAGGATAAGTACATTTGAAGCTCCATCGTGCATCCCACACAAAGAACGCATTGGTTTTAGGCCAAAAACTGCAGCATAACCACTCCAGGAATTCCATAAACGACAACTTAACGAGAATAATCCGCATTACATTCTTCCCATAGCAAGCGCGTTGACGGTCTTGTCATCTACAACAGGCGGCTCATGGAGAGAAGAATTTCTCTTGGATTCTTTTACCTCCGGAATCAATTTGCGACCGCTCCACCGTGATTTCGGATTCGATTTCACCTTAACACTATTGTTTACGGCTTAAAAAGAAGACATAGAGGGTTTAACAATTTCCCAATAAGTAGATTATTTTAGGCCCCAATCACTTTGCCTAATATGTTGCAACTTCTCCTCCTCTTCCGTTTATCCAGAACAACTGGCAATTTTGGTTTGATGCCAATGTCCCCAACAGGTATTCCAAGGATCTTAACCACGTCCTAGCAAATCGCCTCTTGTTCTGCGTCCCATTATTTTGCGGTCCTCATCCTTCTATCCATCCAGCAGAGTACCTTTGTAGGGTCTTATCTTGTCAAAATGGATGGTTATTGACAAGGCTCGGAGTTATGCTTTGCAGATGAGGCAATTGGTAGAGGCGACCACCCTCATTACGCGGAAAAGGTTTCGCCCCAAAGATGAAAAATTTGCTGTGAGTTTTTGGGCGGATAGCGCATACTACCTCATGACACCGCCTGCTTTTAGCAATAGTTGCATTTAATAGAATTTATCGTTGGCTCATATTTATGTGGTTTTATTAACAGATAGCAAACATGTAGAGATGGCGAGGGTGCGGGGCGAGAGGAAGATTTAATGATTTAAACTGCGGAAACAAATGATAGTGCGTGTGGCTTGCATTAGTGTAATGATGGCAACAATGGTGCTGAGAGTAGCATTGATGAAGAATATAAGGATGAAAGTCGCTGCTCATGTATGGTAGGGGAGAAGGACGTTCATCCACTTCCCTCCAAAGCCGCCTCCTTTACCAATGGTGCTCAGCATTGTGACCCGACCTTCTTAGGCTGGTTTTGCTGCTCAACGAGACTACAAATTTAGCTGGATGAGTAACTTTGTATTTTATTGTTTTGATCCTCGCACTGAGTGATGCAGTTCTACAAAAAGCGACTTCCACGCTCCCCATCACAAGTGCTTAATTGTCCATCCACATGAATATGAAACTCGTTCCTCGCTAGTCTGTGACAACTGCAGTCGTAACAAATCGCGGTTTGTTACATAATGACCGTTTGCATTTAAAACAACAAAGTAGATGCAAAATATTTTGTGAATTCTGAGAATAAAAAATTGGACACACCCAGATAAACAAGCGCGGTCGGTGCTATTACTTAATCGATGCGATTTCGAAAATGTCCTGATGATTTCTGCGCCTTTCACCTGATTCAACATATTTACGTATTCATTAGAGTCCATGTTCATTTTGCGAAGTCGTTCTTTCGTTCGATCTCGATCACGCAAAATCAAATTAGCTTAACCTTTTTTGTAGAACGTGTTAGACCCATCCTTATAATGTTTGGGAACTCAATTTCACAGCTGATTTGATGAGCATATTTGCATTTCTGCTGCTATGTACGTCATGGTTCTTTAACTTGCTGTCTGCTGCTTTATCAGAGGGCAGGTTAGGGGGAGCATCAACTAGTGGTAAGAGGTTGTTATACTTCATCATATGCGTCTTTAAAAATTTGCACTTGAATGCTTCAATTTGAATAGAAATGGAAATGAGCTCTGGAGACGCTAGTGGAAGTGTTGCTGTGGTCTTCATCAAAAGGTTACCCATGATCTATTCCGGAACAGCCCATTCGACATAGACAAAGACGTTGACTTCTCCATTGCCCTACAGCATTCGAAAGCACTGGCCTATTCCAGAGCTGAAGTGCGATAACTGCAGAGGTGACAGGGGCTGTTTTCTTGGATCATTCTTGCAATACTTCCTCCTATTCAGTCATGTAGATCATTCTACCCAACTGTGTCACAGGACTGAGTGGTGAGATTGCTTCCACTTTCGACGTTAGGTAGGAGCAAAGGGACTAGAGTGAAGAGGGGAGGGACACTGTGCAAGGAGGGGGAGCGAGTGTGCAGTCTTTGCTAGAATCTGTTTGCAGGCAATTCTCCCTTTTTCTCCTCTTCCTTTTCACAACCTCTGCTGTGAGAAGGTTGGATGCATGTTGACGTCTCTATTATAAGTACACGGACGATGTGTGGTAGCGAAGTTGAAGCACTTAAGACGAGGATATCTCACACCTAGGCGAGCAACCGTGTTCGTTTACGACCAGCTTTTCAATCGCCCTCCCACCTCTCGCCTACAAAGTACATCTCAAGAATATAATTGCTGAATTGATACTCAAAGCGATGTCAGTTGCCCTCGATTATGCGATGTTCAAGGAAATTGGGATGTTGTATTGCAAGGATAACTTTGAAATTCCTTTTCAAAGAAGTTTTTCCGGTATGGCGTTACCGGCATGCGTTTTCTTCCCCATAAAAAGGACTCTAGAATTGCCAGAAAACGCATCTTTGTTGATGAGATAATGAATAGCCTCATTGTAAGCGCATTAGCAATTGATGGGCATTTTTTCCTTAAAATTGAGATGTAGTGTCTTGGTGTATTAACTGAGCGCACAGGCATTGGCATTGGCACGTGGACGCTTGAGGGGAAAGAGGCAGTTGATGAGATTGATGGAATGCAATAATCCACTTTGAGTGGCTCGTGCCTCACATAAATGAGACAGATGCGAGTGTAGAGGGCACGAGATGAGTATCCTCATTGTTGGCCTTCATACCCACCGAACTAGTAAAATAACTATGTAGGGACATAATAATTTGTTTGCAGTTCACTAACCTCAGGGCGGAGGTCAGGGTTCGCTTTTCCTACGACAACAGTTTCGGCCAGGGAGTTGTGCTCAGCGGTCGCTACACGTCTGGGAGGAGTGTTCAACCAGACGCTCCAGGTGCTCTCATTTTTGGCGGTTCACACCTAGTGAATTCGGACCACCACCATTGGATTGGTGAAGGGCTTGAACAAGTGTGTACAGTCGACTCTCACACGGTGTACAAGTCAAGACATCCACCAGCTGCATGGTTGATGATAACACAGGGGGCCCTATCTTCTAGCCAATTCTATGCCTCTACTTGACAGAATTTTATTGTCAACATTATTGATGGAGGCACCAAACTGGAGGTTTGGAGGAATGGTGAATGAATTTGACCCACAAAGGGATTGTAATGGTAGCTGCGGTGCTTTGCAAAGAAGTCAGTCTAGCCCTCCTGTTAATTTGTAAGCTGATCTAGATCCTAAAATTTACCGAAAAATTTGAATTTAGCTTTGAACTACGCTGGTTGCTAGACCTCAGGTCAAATTTTCATCTGCATCCAATTTAAAAGAGAGAGAGATGAGAANACACAAGGTTGATTACACAGGTACAACTGTGGTGAATCGGTGGAGCAGTTGAATTGTGGCAATTGCGCTCTGCACTACATTGCATTGTTTGCAGTTGTTCATTTATGCCCCTGCGTAACAACCCTACGCTCACATTCCTTTCATTACTTTCACATAAGCCCATATGGAGACAGGAGGTGGAGTTGGAGGTGACGTTGTCATTTACAACACTGTCGCACATCTACTGCAAACAGACGACTCCTGGCATGAAAGCATAATCGGCCATCTACCAACTAGTCATGCGTTTAAATCTAAACCTGCCTGCCACTGTGTCTGTCTGTCTGCCTACCTACCTACCTGCATGTCTGTAGCTCTGTCTGTCCATCGGCAGCATTCAAATCTTACGACTGTCAATCGATTATCCATCAATCATTCATTCATCTTCTAGTCCTTGCCACTTGCAGCAATCTTCTCCCACCATCGGTCATGGTTCTTTTAATCTGGTACCTTTAAGCACAGCGCGGCTAACTTTCGTCAAATGTGTTGGAAAATGAAGTCTGCATCACTAAAATTGATCCACAAGGCATCCATTCATAAATCCAAAACTGAGCATTACAATTTAACTTTGTGCACATGCTCACATTAACCCCGTATTCCTTGGCCCTTTACGTCCCATCACTTGACCACAAAACGTGCCTTGTGGGTGGATAACTTGAATAGAGTTACACGCATCCGCCGCTTTCTTCAGCCTCCCAAGCCTGCTACTGAAGTCATCAAGTAGGCACTGCATGACGAGTCGCGATCTCTTGCGTCAGTTGCGTTAATGTACTTACTTCTACTACTGTTTGTGCTATTTCCAGCAGGGAACGCTAATGCCATTAGCAACACAATGCTTGAGCAGTCTTTAATAATTGGATGAATGAGTGGATGAGAAATGAGTGGAGGGAAAGTGGGTGGATGAGAGGGAGAGTAACAAACGGATAGATGGATAAATACGGTGTGTGTAATAAAGGGACCCACAGATTTAAATTGCTACGACCTGACATCAATAGCGTTGTCATGCAGCTACGTAAAGGTCTTCAACTGCTAGCTGTGCTTAAAATGAAGCCTTTCTCAAGCCCGTAATTCCTCCTTGTGTTCCAGAGGATCCACCCACGTTGAAAAGGAAGACATTCAGTAGTTACCCTAGCAAAGTAGGCAGATTAAGAAAGAAAACGCTACATTCAGATTATAACATTGATGAGAGAGCTCAATCGATGTTTGAAGACATCCAGATGAGACAATATCTACACCACCACTTCGTTCAATCACACCCAGTACAGCCGCTAGTTGTGGAACCTTATCTCCTCCTCAGTACCCTCCATATATAATGCATCGAGATGATGGTCATCGTTCGCCACATCGCAGGTGAATCAATCTAGCAGATCGGAATAGGCCTTGCGCCACCCATCTAATGCAACATGAAATGCAAACAAAGTAAGTTAAGACATTGGAGCACGATGTTATTCTGTCCACATAATGGTGGGGATAATGAAACTCACATGAAAGACGCCCTTGAGAGGAACATCATCATAATGCAATGCTGGTGGGATAATGAACGCTTTTAGTACGAATGTAAAGATTGGAAGAGGTATGGGAGGAGAAGTAGGCGTCTGCAGATGCTGCACCCTAACAAGGGGAGAGCATTGAAGAATTGGCTGCTAGAAAAGATAAGAGGGGGTATGCATTGCGTCGGTGGTTTGTTGAACGCCAGATGTCGGTAATGGGAAAGAGGGACGGAGTCACTAACTTACCTAGCCGTCGTGCCTTAGCCACCGAGTGGGTCGTTGCCAGTGCGCGAAATGCATTTTGTCTAAGTACTACGTGCCCCTTGGTCTTCTTCGGGGTTGGGTAAGCGGCGAGCGATAGACCGGGAGGGGGGCCGTGCAATGCGTGTGAAATAGTAAAGGAGATATCATACTACGAATTGAAGCAACGTTGGCTAGAGCTCATTTGTGATTGATGCTGACCTGTAAGAGCAAATCAGTGTCTGAAGACTGGGCCTTCACTTCGTGGTATGGCCTTCGCACCATGCTGCTTGCCCCACAGACCTGTACGGCAGTTAACAGCATGTTCGAACCGCATCAATGCACACTCTGTGCTGTACCTTCATGAGTCTCTTTTTTTGGGAAGCAGTTACGGTTCACTTGTTGGATGAGAGCGCAAATAACCAACATTAAATGAATCACGCACCACGAGTCACTAAAATGAGCAGTCAGCGATTTCACCTCTCTTAATCATTGGTGCATGCGGAGCTCAAGCCATTGGCCACATCTGCATCCAAGTTAAAATGGTGAAATAATTTTGAAGTTGGATGAAGTGGATGCAGAATGATGAGGCTGTTTTGTAAGCACAGGGGTCAGTAGGTGAATGTGTGAGAAGGCAACTTGAACTCGTGGGCCTATCGTGTCTTGTTTTAGGCGTACATGCATGAGCCATGTGATGTTTGCATGCAGCATGGTGAAATAGAACTTGCTAGCACACTCTACCCCTTCATCCTTCACCGTCCCCGTCCATCTATTCTTCCATTCCCGCCTCCATCCTCTTATACATCCTTCCGCCATTCCGGCATACGTCCATCAGTCAACCTTCCTTCCCAATCCCTCTCTCCCTACCTCCCTTTCTTTTATCCTCCACCTACCCAACATTCCATTCCCATGCATCGAGCCACCAATTACTTCTAACTTCCCTTGCCCAACTCAAATTATTTTAAGCCACTGCTCCAATCATGGTACCGCTTGTTGTGTAGTTATATCCCTCTGACACTGGCCATTTCGCCCCACACCCAATTTATTTGCCAGTCATTTTCCTCCAGTCTGTGACTATCCATAGCAATCTTCTGCCACAGTCGGTCACGGTTCTTTCTCTCACGTGCCTTTTGGCACAACGTGACTCACTTTTGCCAAGCCAGTGATGAGGATAAAATGGAAATAGAGAACCTCAAACATCCCTGAGCATAGTTTAGATGGAGGTCCCAGCTTCTGCATCCTTGCTGTTGCTAAAATTGTTCATATTAAAAAAATTCTTATCTTGGTACTACTTTTGTAAAAGGTAAAGTGATACATAAAAGTAAGTGGTAGCAGTATAGAAATATTTGTTTTTTATTTGAATTCCAAACCCACTGCGTAGCAAGAAGGTCAGTTGAAATCCTTGCCAAAATTTGATTTAAATCACATATAATTAATCATGAAACGCAACAATTAAGGCTTTTGAAGCTTTGGATTCTGATTCGCTGTCATTGCACTGTCATTGCGCACGAGATGTGAGATTCCTCAGACTTGGCAGCCCAAGTCCTGTTGACTTCCTTCCAGAACATTTGGTTATGACCATCAGAAAGCGGAATTCGGATGAGCAGACACGTGGAGCAGATTTGCTCAGCTCTGACCGGAAGTGTCAGAGTGGGTGACGCCTAGAAGTGTGATGAGTTGTGTCGTTGGCCAGCAGAGTTGGAAGCCTCGAGGAACGTTGCCTGTTGATCGCAGCACCCTTCCTGCTGAAATCGAGGCGCTCAAATGCTCGACGTACTTCAGATTCCCTTTCACTTGCAGTGATTTAATTGCAAAGTAGTCTCCGCATCCTTCAATGCAAACGTTTCAGGACTGTTTTGTGAGTAGCTTGCATTTGCTTAAATGAAACAACATGGATATCACATCAGCTTAATGGCAAAATAAGTCTTCAGTGTGGCAAAATGCAAATTTTTTCAAATTATTCTAGCAAGCACTGGGAATAAACTTTAGTGTGCTCTTTGATTATGGCGGTTAAGAAGGTGGAATCCAAGAGAGGCAAGAGCATAGACAAAGAAGCCAATCGGCTGGAGAGGGTTAATTTATAGTTAACTTCTGCTTTGGACAACGGCTTTAACATTCGTGAAAGCCATAGTCAAAAGCATGTGGACCTCTGGTATTCGATGGACTGTTTCAATGTCCGGCAAATGAAATGTGGCAAAAATTATCAGCATTGAGTGGACGAACTCCTGTTGGGTGCAACATTATTTGTATTTGGGTGGAATCCTGGTTACCTACCTTGCTGCGATGTGATTTCATGCAGTGTGAAGGTGTTTAGTAAGTCCTGCGGTCCCCTACCTTTTCGCCTCGCTAGCATGAGTAAATGACACGAGGAAGACACACCTGTAGTCCTCCGTTAAAGTCACTTTGAATGCATAGCAAGCAGTCGGGCGGTGCAGAGCAAGCGCCTGCACTGTTAATTCGTTGTAGCTGGGATTGGTGGAGAGAACATAAGTGGTAAACCTCTCTTCCACCACACCCGATATCTGCTTTGCGTGTCATGAACGATGTCAGTTGGGATACTAATCATCAAGAGTGGTGATTACAGTGACAGGGATGACAGCGAACAAGTTGCTTTTTTGCTGGCAAAGGATTTCACTGGTATCAAAGACTTTGAGCAGGCTCGCCATGGTGGTGTGTAGCCCAACACAGCAGCAATTTTTCCTGTGATACACCCTTCAGTGTGGGAAACACTCCTGATCTGAAGGGTTAATGAGACCTCTCCGTGAGAATATTAATGAGTGGGTTCCATGAAGGTATGCAAGTTCGGCAAGCTTGTGCACACTCAGTACCGATGACGACGTGATGGTTTAACTGGAAGGAGAATTATGCTTGTGCTCTAGCCTTCCATGTGATATACATGTGCGGAGGAGGTGCGTAAAAAGAGAACAAGATCCACTGAGAGATCAAATAAAATATTTCTCTTACAAATTACAAACATGGTCTTGATGGGTAGTAGGAGTTATTCCATCACCAAAGAGCTAACCACCTTCAACATTCCAATTTGTGTCTCAGAGGAATTAACCAACTGGGAACGAAAGTGGTGAAGATATAACTGTTAATACACAAACATCCATACATCAAGTTATCAACGATTTATGTGCTGGTATTTGGGGTACATAAAGTGTGCTTTCCTTTCATGTCGGATGATATTAGTCTAGTTAGGCAAAGATTCCGGCTGACCATCATCGTTACATAGTAAAATCAAAATTGCTAAAAATGTTAACTGTTTTGTAATCATTGCTGGTTAATAGCGCAACCTGTAAATGAAGAAACCGCAGAAAGCATACAAAAGCAAAGCATGCGAAGAATCGGAACTCGTCATGCAGTGCCCACTTGATAATCGTTAATGAATGATAATGGCAATGCGTCCTTTGCCGCTGCGTTCAACTTTCGATAGTCCACGCACAGTAGTAGACGTGATTAATTCTTTTACATCGCCGTAATCGAAAAAGGCTATAGTAACTTCAATGACTTTTAATTCGATTTCAAGGCATCTCTTCAACTAGATGGTTTACCTCTTCCAAAAGAGGAGGCGACATACGTTTTTGTGGTTGCCGGATGAGTCTGGTCCCGCCATTGTCTACAAATGATTCACGACACCTGTCCATCGCAGCCTAGCACCTCAGCCTGGAAATATGCAAACAAACGTTGTGAGAAGCTGGTGGTAGTCCTCTTTCTCATCACCAATGAGAAACACCAACTACTTGCAGGGGACATTAAAGTTGCTCATAGGTATAACTGTGACCATTAAGTGGGCGTTGCAGATGCCATCAGCTTCTTTGTTCAGTGGTAAAAGAGCCACATTGATCCTAGTGGTTTATTGGGAGGGACCTTGGCATTACGTAACAAATCAGTACAAGAAATCGCCTACTAAATCAATTATAGGCAAATGAATCATTTAATTCTCCAGAATCCTCTGCCAACAGTGGTCTCCAAAGGCATCTTCTTTCCTACCATCACCTCTTACTCTTTTGACGGTAATACGCAAAGCCTGAACACTCATTATAAATCAAGTTACAAAAGCGTCGACAAGGTGGCTGCAAAGATGGCCTTCTAGTTTGCCTAGGGATCACGAACACAAACAGAAGCCGATCAATAGCAAACAAGATGACGAAGCAGAAGAGGTGCCTGATATTAAAGTAGAAAGCAAAGAGGCACTATTTGATCGCTATTTTTGAATGCTGCGTTGAGAGAGAGGATTTGCACCTCATTTTGAATGACGAGCTGAAAAAAGGTGTCGCAACACTGAAACACATCAGCGTACGGAATAATGCCTACTACTGCAGGACAATGAAAGCTGTTTTACTAGAGGGGAAGAAGCATTTTGGCGTATGCTCTGATGTCAAAAATCGAGGTATTAGTCAATTTAGTAGGTCAAAAAACTTCTTCAAAATTTTTAACGACGTCAAAGGAAAAATGAGTAGCTGTTGCTGACACAAGTGTAGCAGGATCACCGCCAATCTCCTCCCGTTCCCCTTTTAAACATTTCGAAAGAACAGGCTTATTTTGTAGGAGCAAACTTTTCGGCAATCGGGACTAGGTGGAAGTGCGTACTTTCCGAGCTTCCCACAGTTGTAATGAGAGCTGACGATGAATCCTGCGGTGGACTATTTAAATCGAATGGTTTGTTTTAAAGCGCATGACATGGTCTCGTGATGAAAATTCAAACTTTCTTTCGAAATCAGTTCTATCCTTGACTTCTGCCTGAACGGTAGTTAAAGGGGTAGTATTTTAGTAAACGCAATTTAGAATAGGGGAAACCTCTGACTCAGGCAAAATCATCACTGCAAATGCACTCAGACTTCACAAAGTCTTTAACAAGTTGCCTTTTCCTCATATCTTTATTAAAAAAGAGCGATAGTGCTGGATCAAAACACATTTGTCGCATCATTCCATACAGAATTTTCACCATTGTTAAATCAGTCACTCCTAAGTCCACTGCATTTGTCATGGTAGACCGCAGCTATAATTGAAAGGGCAGTCATTGAGTAATTTTCCAATGGGTAATGATTTGGCTACATTTAGTATCTACGCGTCCTGCATTTAAGCCGAATTTTGTGATTTTCAGTGTGCATAGACATGAAATGTTCGAAAACGTCACTATGAGCCAGGGGAAGGAGGGCTGGAAAGACAGACACTATTCCAGTCTGCCGTAAAGCTAATCTACCTTCAGAGTTTTTTGGAAATGGCGCACAGCACCACACCAAGCATCCTTGGTAGGCTAACCGTCATGCGACGACTGAAGTTGACATGCTGTTTTAGCGTCTTCAGAGCTCACGCTGAAGACCATCATCATCATCATCATCCAAACTTTGCGCTCGTAGTCGGTGTCATTGCTTTCGTTTAAAAGACAGGCAATAGGTTTAATAGCATTAGTGCGAGATAGTAGAGCACGGACCTTTCTGAAGATACAGAGGTTATCTATGATTCGCCCTGCTAAGCTTTTCTAATGGGTGTTAGGATGGTAGATGTTAAGAAGAGGCCTTACACCGCATAAATAAACGATGAGACGGATCAAATAGACAGAAGGGGAGATCTTGACAAGCACACACATGGCAGCAATCTTAACAGGTGGGTCATCCACAGAGAGAAGATTAAACAGTAATGTAATGCAGTGTGAGGCTTCCAAGACCTGAGCCCCCTCTTTAGGGCGAGGTATCATATGGCAAATGTAAATGAATGTGATGTTAGTGCCTTGAAATTTGATAGCTAGGAAGTAACGGAAGCACTTAGAAAACTGAAAGTAGGTGCACGTGATGAGCGATTCCCGTGGTTAAGCAAAATCGGCTCTACGAATTCCACTTGCTTGATATCTTCCTTCTCTTCTTCCGAACTTACTGATCCTAAGAGCACCATCGATCCTCATGCGATCTTAGTTCCGCCTCCTGCCCTTTCGTCCCTGAGTCCATTTTCACATTGTTTCTCGCCCGTCTCCTTCCATTCCGCATAGTGAATCATCCGATTTCGAAAATCTAGGCGTTCTGCAGCCCTTCGGATACAGGAGTTCGTACCCCGAAAGGCGCCTAGAAGCCACTCGGTGGTTGATGTAGACCTAAATTTTATGGGTCCCATGGGTCACGGGACTGCGAGGCAAGACAACAGCATCGAGGGCAGCAACGAGTTGACTGTTCGTCTTCTACCCCTTTCTGGCAATCTTTGTTCCGGATCGTGGGTGGGTTTCAAAGGAAGAACTGAGAAACAATACACATTGTAACCAACTGTGACGGTGGGATGGAGTCGCAGCTGAAAAAGCAATGAGTCTTCAAAGGACGACTGTAGCAGAAAAACGTGTCAAATTTCAAACTAAAATTTTACTTTTAAGGTTTGGAGGTCAAATTTATCCTGCAATGTACAATTGGCTGAGTGTGCCATGTAGATGGCAAGCGATTAATATAAACCAGGCTTGTGAATGACACAGCGTCACTACTTCCCAGGGATGGAGAGACCAACATTGATTTTCTATACAACTAGAGCGATCTGGAAATATGCTCCTTTCCTCATCTCGCTCTACAAATATAAAACACCTTCCGCCGGTCAGTCCTTTTGCCACGGATTATAAAATCGGAGGTAGAAGAAAGGAGTAATTTAGATGGCAAGTCTATTAAAGATGCGTCGCTTTATTTAGCGAAAAAGCTGAGGTAAGGAAAAGAGCATAGAGAGTAAGAATTGCTTAGAAATTAGCCTATATTGAAGCACCCGAATTTGTATTGTACAATGCAATAACGGTGAAATACGCGAGCGCTTAAGTGCCTACAGGATGTGCTTTGGATCGGATCTCTGACCTCAAAGCCATTCACCATTTTATCCATATGTACAGCGGCCTGATCAAGGCCAATTAAGATCCGGTGTTCAAGGCTTTCGGTGCTCGTTCATTCACTAATGCATAACCCACTCGATCTCTTCGACCTGCCGAAATTTAATCAAACAATCTATGCGGACGTACCTGCGGTATTAAAACTTGATCCGCTTTCTCCGCTTTAGCCGCCTCTTTAGCGGCAACCCACACCATCGCTCCATCCGCCTGCAATTTTAGGCCACTCGGACGCATCAGCCTTGATTTGTTAAGTTCCACACATGGCTTCAATGCTGTGAAATCTTCCCCGAATACTGCGAAGAATGTGAAGGCATGCTTCCAAAACAAGAAAGCAACTAAAGTTGATGAAGTCGAGGGTATTGCTTAAATGGAAAACATTGCAAACTATTTGGTAACTGTTTGATTCTTGTCAAAATTAAATAAGTAAAATGAGAAATTCGGGGGATTAATAGGCAGTGTTGTTAGTGGCGGGGATGTGTTCAAGGAGATGTTGGATGGGATGGAGAAGAAGAGGCGGAGATGCATGCATATGTGTATGTGTGTATGAGACGAAAAATATCGGCGGCATCGATGGGGTTCCAGAGGGGAAAGGTAAATTGCTAACGTATGCGTGTGTTACGTGTGTCGATGAGACGAAATGCAAAATCGTCAACGCACTAAATCTTTTATTTTGAATACTATTTTGGTGTGTGCAACTGTTAATAAATCTAAAAGCAGATGGAAATGAGGAAACCCTGACTCATCGTGAGGGTTCACTGCAGAGGTAACTAAAAGGTAAAACTGGCTGACTTCACTGGTGACTTCAGTTGTACTGCTTTTGCAGTCCACTCTTTTGGGATGATTAATACGCGCACATGGGAACACGTAAGTTCAAACACATGGGCTTCGATCATGATCAATAGACGGCACGGCTTCACTTGCGATCAGACTACACTATCACTCCTGATGAACAGCCGAGGAGACCTAAACTAGATACTATGTGTGTGCCATATCAAATCACTTTTCCCTGGAGGCAATCCGTGGATATTTTATGCAAGTAGATGGATGCCAGGTAAGTTAATGGATACACGCATCCCCGAGTGAATGGAGAATAAAAAACTTGCGCGACATCAAGCTTAACCCTTATCTGATTCTATGCAATTAATGTTGTCACAGGAGCTGGCGTGAGATTGCATTAGTGAGGACTGCAAGCTACTGACTAGTCTGCATGGAGTGAACCGCGGGTGTTCCATTACATTCCTTGTCAAACGCTTATTAAATTTCGCGAAAAGCAGTTAAAATATTCTTATTTAAGTGAAGTTTGCTACATTTATTAGACGACCCATTGGTAATTCTCTAGGTACCATTGTTGTAGTCGCTACGGTACATTGTGGATGGAAAGCCAGATCTTACGAGCCGCACAATGTGGTAATTTTACAGTCAGCCTCTTGGAGACCACTTATCTTCTCATCTGTTTAATGCAGATTTAGCTTGCACCAAGGTGAGATGTCGGTGTTGTATGGGCACTTAGTGTAATTGTGCTTTAGATTTCGATAGTTATTGAGCACTCAATGAAGACGTCTTTATATGTATTATGCCCTTAAGTAGTAGACGGGAAGCAGTCGTGAAAGGCGGTATTTCCTTGGTGGGCGATGTGGAAGTCAGTAAGGCTTTGTGGTGAGTAGAAGGTGGTGTGTAACCAATTAAGCAGGTTAGAACTAATTTTACCAATGCGTGTTCCAACCAAAGTTGGCTTCACGACGCATTCATTCGCTTGCTTTCAATTATGTGAAGGGTCGAAGCAGACAAAACCGGTAGTTGGGAAAAGTTTTGTACTCTCTGGAGTTATCCACGATCCCTATGATTGTTGTGAAAATCTGGATGTCAAGCGCAAGTAGACGCGCCTATTTACTTAACATCGGTTTGCGATTTTCGGTTCTTGAACAGGCCTCCCTAGTCAGGTTGTCTACTTCTGTAAGTAGGTTTACCTACCCATGTTGAAACACCTCCCCGAAGTAGCTGACCACAAACTAGTAATCAGCCTGTGTGTAGCACGTTTTCTGTGAAGTCGTATGTTGGTATTACGCATCATCATTACAAGTAAGATGCTTGGTGTGTTCCGTTGGCGTGGGTGTAATAGAATGTTTGTACACATGAAGACATCAAAAATGGCGCATTAGTCTCACCGATCAGACGTTTATTTATGCGTCTAAGAATGATATAAATAACTGGCTCCATTAAGGTAAAATGGTGTAACATTTGCCACTGAGGTAAATATTGTGGAGTTCGAGTTCATATTTTCCATTTTCCATTCTCTCAATCCGATAAGCAATCTGCTGATGTGAGTTTCGACCTCCTCTCCATTTGTGCTTTTGATACTAGGGGCAAAAGCGAAATACGACGGTAAAATAACTCAACCGAAGACCATTGAGGAGGAGGTGATTGTGAACTGCGAGAACCAGTGAGCTCTGGTGGATGTTACTTCAGGGCTGACCGAGTGTCACGGAAAGCGAGAGCGAGTACGATCACGGGGCCAGGAAAGAGGCGTAACAGAATCCGCCACTGCATTGGCTTCTTTAGACGTGTAGATTAATTCCTCCCCATATAGGGAAGCAAATGTGTTAGGCATTCAAAACGATCTTTTGCATGTTCATTTTCAATGTGTGTTGTAATAGACGTGTCATAATGCACTTCAGTGGCGTCCTCAGTTCCACAACTCACCAGAGGTCCAACGCACAGCCGCTCTCGGAGATTATTTATGCCACTCGTTCATTTCACCACCCGAAAACCACAGTCCTTTGTGGTCGCACCGGCATACCGATCCGTGCACAACATTTGATAAAATATTAAGCTAACAAAGCTGATTGCTTTCACTGGTATCGAATAAGCACAACAAATGTTAAGTGAGAAGTTCAGCCTTAACTTGAAGGTGCATTAACCAGCCTCATGGCCACAGACATTCGATTAAATTCTTCCGCTTAACACATATGAGATCATCACCGACAATGCATTGAAGGTTTGTGTTTAAATGTCCAAAATGCCAGTCTGCTTATCTGGCTACAGGTCTTGCAAACCTGCCTACTTTCCTCCGTCGAAGGGTCCATCGGAAATGGGGGTTTATGCACTAAAAGCGTATCTAGGAATTAGTTGGTCAATGGCAAAGTTCAGATAGAATTTGACATTTGAAACTGCATATGGATCGCGATTAAAACACATGACTTTTTGCTTGCTCACCCTTTAAACTAATTAGCATTCAATATTCACTCACAGAATTTGTACCATGTTCTTGAGAGTGGTCTTCATGACACTTTCAAATGCCCGATATTTCCACACTATACGTATTCAAATGTTGAGGTACTTTTGCACCATCTAATACGATTGGTAAGTGGTGGTGAAGCAACGCTACGAGTTCCGATGTAAAGAATTTGATTAGCTTTAAGACCGCAACATGAATGGAAGTAGTGGGCGTAAATAATGCCAAATAAAATTAGGAGGTCATGCGCATGCCAATCTGGTAGTTCTGAAGCCATGGGCTAGTGGAATAAATTTGTTGGTATCGTTGGGAAGGAAGGCGACAGGTGTGCGGTGAGTGGATACAGAAACAGAGCTCCCTGACAAATTGATATCGGTGTGTGTGGATCAACCTCGAAGTGATCCATAATTGCCTCAAGCACGCTGCTGTGATCGTCACCCAATGCAGGTGTCATTGTTTTTCTCACTCCCACTAAGCGCGGCACGCAGCCAGCTCTATCGTAGTTTTAACCAGTGCTAGCTGAATCTCGTAGTTCACAATCACATCTCATCGGTAGTCCTTTGGCTGAGTATTTTCTCCGTAGTGATTCCCATTTGCACCCAGGGTTAGAAAATCAGGATACAGCAGTACATAGTCTATGCGAACTCATCAAGGTCGTGCTACTGACGTGGAGCATAGATGACGTTGCAAGTGTGGGACGTGGAAATGGAGAGGATGTTGGGATTTTAAAATGGGAAACAGGATAATAATACACAGCAATTTACTTACCGCAGAGGCGAAAGCCACACCATTGCAGCTTTGTGATGCTAGTTATTTACATAAGTCCTTGATGTGTATATAAACGTCCCGTGGGAGGAATTGTCGCTTCACATTTAATATCTACGTGCGTGTAAGTTGGCCTTTAGGACCTACCATTGGCGCGAGACACTAGCGTAGATTGATGGCGTGGTAGATGCACCGAGACTTAAATACATCGTGCCTTGGAGGGGGTGTCCGAGTGACCCCACTGAGATGACAGCTCATTGGTTCTCGCCGTATCACCTGGTCTGACATTCGCGCATCAGCAACACCTATCTGACTCCCCTTTATCCGACTATAGGGGCTGCAATCCAATAAGGTGGAAACTTATAATCCTGAGCGTAGAGTAGTGCCTTACGGCAATTATGGCATCAATACCGCTGCCTATTTCACCACTACGAGCCATTAACTTGATAAGACAGAAGGCCATTCCCTAGGCAGTCCTTGCGTGTTTGCAGTTGGCATTGTTCACGCACGTGCCATGGTGTATTTAGGCTAATGTAGATATAGGGCCGTGAAACAACAACGCCTTTATCTGCGAAATAATCCTCAAGTGTCGACTTTAACACAACCTGTCCTTATCAGCATCGACACTACAACTCCTCATAACGAGTGATGAAATTAAAATAACGTAGACTAGCACTGATTTATTCACGAAGTTTAAAATCCCAAAAATGCTGGTCCACTGAACACTCACCTCTTTTGAAGCGGAAACCCGGTGAAAGTGTACAAGTGTCTTTTGCATGATTTTTTTGCATGTAGTAGGTCTGGGAGTCAGAAGATGTGCTCAACTGCATGAATTTCAATAAATATGCTTTGTGTTTTGATGGCACAGAGGGATGTGCTCGTGCGGATGAAGTAAGTGCATTTGATGCAGAATGAAGAAGTGGTGAATCTAACCAAAACCAAAGTTGAGATAATTTTTAGCAAACTATACACAATGCTTAAAAGTGTGTGCGATTTTAGTGGTGCATACGCCAATAAAATGGGAAAGTGCATGAGTGGTTACCTCCACCCATCTCCACTCTTCATGCGTGCACTAAAACTGTCACCCGCCACGGTGATTAGCAAGGTCAGATGAATGAACAGATCCACGTACGCTGCACACCACCTACAATGAGAGTAGTTTGCTATAGCTGCGCCCGTTCTGAAGACTGTGGAGGCAAGTTTGCTAATACACGACATGCCCTTCATTATGTCTTCGATGAGACTATTCTGTAACTGAGAAGAATCAGTTTGTCAGAGGCTGAGTGATGAACCTCTTATTCATGTAAATGATGACATGGTATTGTGAGGTCAGATGTCCGAGTTACTACTAGCTTTCAAATCACTACCATTTTACAGCGTGCTACCTTGTGAGCCCTTTGCAACTTAGAGTTATCTGGTTGACCGAGAGTGTCAAATGTGCTAATTGACTGTTTTAAGTGAAAACACCGCAAGAGCAAACGTGTTATCAGCGAAGTTAGCCGTCGCTTTTTACGAAAATAGGAGATCCTTGATGCAATGCTCACCAAAGGATTAGTTGGCAGTCAAATCACGCAGGTGTCAACTAGCACAGAAATTGACGGTGAAAATATGGTTTGGAGGCGTAGACTGATTCTGATGCCACAGATTGGTTCACCTCCTAACTCCTGCTAAAAAGCTATCTACTGACTGACTGTTTTACATAATGCAGCAAAAATATTCAGGAAAATTCAAGCTTCTTGTACGTGGGGTAGTTGAATGGAACAGGAAGAGAGGGAAGAAATTCCTACAGCGTTATTTGTTTTGTAACATCACATTGGATGGTAGATTGTGCTGCACGATGCTCAAAGCACTTATGCAATCGTCATGCGTATTCTTGTGCTCTGGGGAATTGACTTTTAACATAACACCTCCCTCGGCATACAAAATATCTTCAAGCGCAGTCAAGGTCCTTGCACAAACCAATACACGCAGCAGATCTTTCTTCTTTTAATGAGCTCTCAGCAAATGAGGAAATTTCAGCTCCATTTAATTTAACTTTTAAAATGAAACTTCCCTTCTATTGACGCATTTCACTGCCAGTTTAACCAGTGTCGCACCAGACATCATGCAATGCCAAATGCTATAACTACTTTCAACAATTCACGGCACAAGTTTTCAAGTGAAATGAGCCCTCCAAAACTGTATTCACTGGATGTCTTAACTGTTGTGCGCATTTTTGGCACGGTTGCTCCTTAGTATCGCCGAGACTTGTAAATTCCATTGCATCGACGTCAGCACCCACTGATAGACATTATGCTAATCTCTATTTCTCTTCTCAGCCTACTGGCGAAGGCGGGTTTCCGCACTCCTCTGACGATGCAGACTGTCACCGCCGACAGGATGAGCATGAGCCTTCAGCAACTTGATCATCTGCATTGCCGCAGCTCCACCATTCTTCTTCCCTTTGTTAAAATCGTTGCATTCGAGATTTAATCGTGCAGTCATTTCATGTCACTCTCCATCGGTAAAAGGGGAGCTGTTGCTTGAAGTCAGAAAGCTCATCTGCATGGTCCGCCTGCCCACCTACTGGACTGACTTCTTTTTAGGAGAATAGACCATCTATCAGATCACCACCTTGAATAAAGTCGATTTTTGATTGTCGTCAGTGCAGTGAGTTGAACGTTTACCTTTCACTGGATCTAAAACTTGTGGATACCCTCACTAGCCACGATCTTACATTCATGCAAGGATGTGGAGTCTTCTACTGCGTCTCTACGTCTCCATCTTGCTAGCCCGAAACCACATGTTCATAACACACTACTTTGATACGAGGTTGAAAGGAAAGACTTTGAGTATTCATCTACACTGAGATAGCGCTTTCAGCAACAATTTTTATTTTAAAACCATTTGGTTCCTAAGTATTTCCCGATCAGCTAGACTGCGGCACACAGGCCACAAAATGTGCATATTGTCAGTTAGAAAAAAGCCATTCCAATTTATTTTGTTTTCGAATGTTATCTTGTGCTATTCACTTAAGTTGTGGCGAGTTTATGCATAGAAGAATGGAGAGATGGGAATGTGAGTTAAGAAGGACAACTACATCATTACGGCCATGCGTGATTACTAAGTGCGACTACTCAGTGCTTGTGGAGGAGGGTGAGCTGTTATCAGTGAACTCATCTGTCACCAGTAATCAAATGACGAAGTAAGCTGCGTTCAAAGGGACGTTACTGAAGCACTTCGTACGAAGTGACGCAACTGCGTGAAAAGGACATTTCGGTATGCGTGAGAAGCTGATGTTAAACTAGTCACTATACATGGTGAAGTATATGATCCGATGACAAGGATGATTCCGTTGCAACGGTTGTCATGTGCCTCATTTGAGCCCATGGCACCCTGACAAACGCTTCAAGGCTAGCTAGCTAGCTGGCTAGCTCCTTGCTTCCTCTGTTGATTTACCAATGCTACAGGGTTACCTAGATAACTGCAACGAGATGTGAGGGTCTGCGTTGACTCAGTAAGCACCAATAATCTCGGACTCCGCACTTATCGTAAGCATTGTATCATTGTATGCTGCAGATCAAAATAATAAATTTAGAGAAAAATGTCCTTGCCTTTTATAATTAAAATAAATGTGCACAAATGAAAAGAAATAAATGCTTGAACAAAGCTATCGCTCCTCCTTTGAATGGCAATAGAAATGCTTTTACGCTATCCACGATGCCAATGAAAGGCATGCTTTGGTAAAACTGTTGATTGACGCCCACACGCAAGTGAAAGCTACACATCGGTGACATGCGATCATTGCAATTAAATCCGCACAGCTAAATCTGATTAAATGTTAGAAGACAGGTAAATGTGAATTAATGTGATCCAAATTGAAATAATGTTTGCTTATGAAAGTGAGACTGAAGGGTTTGGGCGATGAACGGGTCGATCGCACATGCGCCAACAGCAGAAAGCTCTTTTTCTACTTTACTGTCTTAATTCAAGCAGACACGACCTATTGACTTGCAATGAAATTAGGAAGTAAGATACAAAGAAGGTTGCACCAATTGGTGAAAAGCGGTGACTAGCTGATGCAAAGGTGCCACCGGCGCACAGCTGAATAATGGTACAGGCTACCACTGCGTCCAACTGTGGTATCTGTAGTTGACTGACGCCTACGCCATTGGCGACGCAAACCTTGCATGCGAAGGTGGGGAAGAGGTTGCGAGTAAATAGGTATGGAGAAGGTGATGCTGAGCATTTTAATGAGAAAAGGCTGCTACGATTTCCGTGGCATCGGTCGGTAGGGCTGCAAAGAAGGAGTTACAAGTGAGGTGTCACAGATGGGCAAATCGATGAAGGGGGAGAAGGAAGGAAAGCTATGCCGTCTGCGTCGACGGCATAATGCGAGAGGTGCATTTAGGCTCAGATGTCTGCTTCAAAGTCGTTGTGCATCTATGGCACTCTTCTTGAGCAACATTTCGGGTGAACTGTCTGAATCCCCATCTCTCTGGTTCCTTCCACCCGTCTTATGGGATCATGGGGACCTAGACCTGTGCCCTCACGAAGCAACCAATTTCCATTTGAGGAGGACGAGTTCCTTTTAACTTACTCTCGACTTGTTTGTGTCGATGTTAAAAAGACGATGTTAAGCTCCTACAAACTTCTCGCTGACCTTCGCCATTGGTGACACCTGTGATGGAAGTGAGACGAGCAGGCTTTTTCCATTCAGAAAACATGCAGTCCTAGAGGCCGGCAGGGCTGATGATGTGGATTGATGACCACGCACCAGGAACTCGATGCCTCCCATCCCACAACTTCACAGTTTGACGTGCTGTCACGCATTCACTGCCAGTGTGAATAGCTTGTAGCATGGGAATATATAATCAGGTCCACTGAGTTGTAAACAATTCATCACGGTCTTTCTAGGAAAAGGCGATTAGGTCGAATGAAAGATGTGCATCCGTAACGTCAGAAACTGATCGAACCCTTTCACTTGCAGTCACGTCTGATTTTCGTCCGATTAAGCGCAGTGACACTAAGCACGCACTGCAAAGGAGCTGACGAAAAGACTAGACTACGCTGCACAAAACGAAAATGAGGCTTTAAATGTAAAAGTTAGAAAAATGACCAGTTGGATATTGGGGTTGTGACAGCAGGAAATTGGACATAGCAAACATGGATTCTTTACAAGCTACTTTGTCGAAGAATTAGACGACCTGAATCGGCATGATTTGTTGACATTTTTGGCACACATCCGGTATTTTGAATTAAGCATATCAGATTGGAGACCATCTGGCACATTAATTCTGACTCAAGAAGCATATTTTTACTTTGCTTTTGGAGTGAGTGTACACATTACCAAAATTCAGCAGAAGGATTGTGTGAATTCCATTTTAAATGCTCACAACACGTGTTATTCACACCGGAGGTAAATGTGTGGTAGCAAGACCAACTGTGGCGTTGCGTCACAAGTGACCTCCGAAAAGGCTTCTTAATAAACGATGAACACAATGCTGGACAATTTGTTTCATAATTTAGTCCTCGACAATGCCCATGTCCCTGCATTCAATGGAAAGACATTTGACTCTTCAAAGTGACGACTGCAGCAATTAATTGAATTCACTTTAACCGCCGATCTGCCGCACAGGACTTTTGGCGACACATCAGTGCAATGTTTGGGGACACGCAAGAATAAATCTTCGCTAATTTTGATTCATTTAGGTCAGCACTGCAACACTGCAACGCATTTGCAACAGGTTCTGTGTGAATAACTTAAAGACCACCTTTGCCCTAAGCCAAACGAAATGCTTCCTGGCAGCAAGTAAATTTGTTTTCTCGAGTCATGTCGGAAGTAGCGGTGGTCAGGATTATCCCTGCTTCGAGCACAACTCCTGTAACATCTTTCTTACAATAAATTAAAGGGTAAAGCTCTGCTTCTAGGGAATTTTGATTTACGCTTCGGTTAAAGGACTCTGGTGTGGCGGGTTCCTCCTCTTCCCTACTTCTGCTCTTGCTATTCGAAATCTGATTATGCTTTGACATCTTCATTATGGGTAAGAGGGGGTACAGAGGAAGAGTTCATGACAGAGGTGTGTCGCGCTCATGGGCGTGACCACCCTGCTCTGCAACCAGGTTCAAATTGTCGTCCCACCTCTGGTCTACAAATAACATCTAAGTATATTATCTGATTGAAAGGAAAGAGATATACGACAGGAAACAGGAATGCGATTTAGGCATGCTTAAATAGACTGTCATGTGCTTTTCAGCCTTAATTTCGCAAATCCGATTATTTCACTTCTTATTTATCAACCGCCTTGTTAATGCTTGCTAAATAACTCCAAGCATGACTTATCGCCCAACTGCAGGCAAGCCTAACTCATACTAGAGTGACTAAGTACAAACCGTCCATTCATTCACTCCAGACATAGGCACCAAGAGCTGGACAACCGCGGCTGCACTCTACTTCGGTCTGATGTCCCACTTCTTAGTGCAAATCATCAAGAGCTAGGTTCCATTTCGAAAGTGAAGAGCCTGAATCCAAATTCTATCTTCATTCCTTCTACTCGGATACATTTATTCTGCAAAATGTAAAACAATTGAATGTTTTAGTCACCAAATTAGAAAATTTAATGTCATTTAACAACGGATTTTGGTGCCCTCCACTCAGAACTCACATCACCTGCAAGACATACGATTCTTCAGACCACAGCCTCTTAAAACGATTGCAAGTTATGTCATTGTACGGCAAAATTGGCATTCCTCAATATGAATGTCAGCTTGCAAAGTATTTGCGGATTGACTTCGACATGCTAAACCACTTTGGACGCAAGCGATAAAAAGTAAGTTTAATGTGTGCAATGAGGGTCGGTATTTTTAGCTACACCATCAATGGAAGTGACCAGATTTGACCTAAGCAATCATTGGAGCGTCTTAAGCAGCGCCCAAAGTCAAGGAGGCTCTGTCGCTGAATGTACATTAGAATGCAATAGACCATGGATTGTCATGATTGTTTTAAGCTATAAAAGGTAGCAGCAAATGTTCGACGCTCTTGTGGCCTCATCCGCCAGAGTCTCATCCAACTAGGTCAAGTAGAGGGGCGTGGAGATCCCTCCTTTCATTGTGCTTCCACTCTGTGCCATCTTGATGTATTGCGTTCCTTTGCACACACTTAAAGGTCGCAAATAAAACGTCTTCCTTTCTCCATTCAGCAAAACCATTCCTAAATTGTACGTTCCAATGGCAAAACATTGGAGTGTGCTTTTTTGGCATGAGGAAAGAGGCACGAAAGCAGTGTTTGACGGGTGAAGAGGTGAGGCAGCACCAAAGGAAAGAATGGAGTTGGAGCGACGACTGTCAGGTGGTGGCAAGGCTGACCTCACTGTATAAACTCACATCGTCGCTGGTGCGATATATCACCCGTCTCGTGATTTTCTGTTGAAGTGTCTTCGAACCGAGACCATAAAATTGGCATGAGAGCGCATCGAACAAGCAGTGAGAGAGCGAGCTAGTGCAGCGTTTGGAGGTATGGGACAAATAAGATGAGTGGAAATGGCGATTTGCTTCTTGGGTCACAGTCAATGCGTCAGTGGCACTCCATTCTGATGTGCTTAATTCGAAAAACAGGATGCGTGGCAGAATGTGAGTGGAGGTGGATGATATGCCGGTCATGATGTGATGTGGTGATGAACGAAGTCAGCAGCGTTTGTATGCAAGGTTGTGTTGGCTCGGCGACAAGCTCTGTAATTTGCACTGCCATCTAGGAGACATGAGCAAGGTGTTATGTCCACAGTCGGTTACGCCTATCTCGCTCCTCTTTCCTACGACAAAAGGGATCATCAAAGTCTCACATTTTACCGTGTCCAATTTCTGTTACTTTAAGTTCGGCACTCACTTGATCATAATTTGTGGGTTCCACATTGGAAGCCTCGTTTCCGTTCTTAGCAACTGTTTCCCGTCGATTCGTCAGTTCAATAGCAGTGCTGCCTTCGTGTCACTGCTCCTCGGCTGACGGATATAAATCGCGATTGCAATTCAAGGCTGCAATCTGTACTCGGATTTGCGATCGCACATCCTATTCATTCGTCTGTACCGCTATTTCCTTGAAAGCTTGCGCTGACATTGTTCGGCACTACCATAGACGTGATGTTGGTTGCTCACGTCACTAGCTGTATAAACCGACACTAAATGCGTGGTAGCAAATGAAACTATGGAATTGTGGAATGAGAGGCATGGAGATTTTGGTGCCTGGTTGTCAACCATCAACATGACACTTACCAAATCTTCTCGTTTCTTGCTCGCTGAGACGTTGTTTGATTCTGCAAAAGCTTTAGAATGGACGGTAACTCCAGAGCTGGCAGAGTAAAGCTAATAAAATTTGCTTGAGGCGGGAGATTCTCAGATCACAACTAAGCAAATGTAGGACCTCTCCATTCTCAATAGCATGTTAAACAACAAGGCAAAGTTGTCTACCTCTGTAAAGAAATAAACTAGAAATTCTTCTACAACACACTCACCCACAGTTTTGCTGCGTGCCATACAGCCTTTTCCTTGGTTTGGAAACGTTAAGCTGAAGTGTCAATGAGGAGGAGGTTCACTCGAAGCAGCGACAACACTGATGACCGTGCCATCCGACAGAACTCAGGACAGTTCAGTAAAATGCACCCCAGGATCATCGTTTTGCTAGTCGCTACCTTTTGTCCGTGACGCAGCCATCGTCGAATTTGAAATTCGTAAATAAATCAGAGCTAGTCAACGTTATTTTAATTTCATCACTCGTTATGAGGAGTTGTAGTGTCGATGCTGATAATGACAGGTTGTGTTAAAGTCGACACTTGAGGATTATTTCGCAGATAAAGGCATTGTTGTTTCACGGCCCAATATCTACATTAGCCTAAATACACCATGGCACCTGCGTGGACAATGCCAACTGCAAACACGCAAGGACTGCCTAGGGAATGGCCTTCTGTCTTATCAAGTTAATGGCTCGTAGTGGTGAAATAGGCAGCGGTATTGATGCCATAATTGCCGTAAAGCACTACTCTACGCTCAGGATTATAAGTTTCCATTTTATTGGATTGCAGCCTCTAAAGTCGGATAAAGGGGAGTCAGATACGGCGAGAACCAATGAGCTGTCGTCTCAGTGGGGTCACTTGGACACCCCCACCAAGGCGCAATTTATTTAAGCCTCGGCGCATCTACCACGCCATCAATCTACGCTAGCGTCTCGCACCAATGGTAGGTCCTAAAGGCCAAATTTTCTTTTCCATTAATTATTATTGTTTACACTTCCTCAGTCCCTAGGCTATTTTACACTACTACACTTTGCCTATTTGTCTATTTAAAATTTATAAAACCGGAAATGGCATTCTTTCTTAAAAACATAGGCTCAAAACAGCTCAAGTCGCAAAATTACCGAACTTTCCTTTGAATTGACGTTACAAATATACCAATATCTCAACGGTTGTGATCTGGTCAATTGTTGCATGGCTATTCCAAGATGGAGGGCAATACCTTCAATGCCGAAGTTCTCCACTGTCCTACATCAGCAGATTAACATGTGCACCTGGCTTGACAAATGTCTTCTTCAAAAGCTTTCTTCCCAACCTGCGCCAAATTCTCATCGGAACGCACTGCAAGCTATTATGTATCACAATGCCCAGCTTGAATCCCTCCAACGCACTCTAACAGAGCTGCCGCAGATGCGAGACCAAAGACCTGTACACATTTGGCTGTTTAGAGACCCACACTTGGCTTGGCTGTCGCCACGTGAATTCACAATTTGCCTACATCCGCCAGAGCTATACCTTTTCAGCCGTCATTCATCTAATAATATTTTAAAGAGCACAAATGGTGTTGCGAACGGCAGGCTTATCTTTGTAACAACTTGTGTCGAAGGCAGCATGCATACTATGGACCGATGCATTTCTCCCTTCGAGTATATGGATGCGCCTGACTACTGCGACTGCCTCATACATGCGGTGGATCTCTCGCACTTCTCCAATCATGATCTTACTATCACCCTACAATCCCTCGAACCCCATCAGACGCTACTTATCGTAGTTTTTGTCAATGGGCTCGTGGATAAGTCAACTGGGATGAGTTGTCTCATGAAATTCCTCCAGAACCTTGAACAACACAACAGCCATCTCCTGGCTACCATGCGAACCAAATGGCGGCTATGTTTTATCAAGAACTTTAATCCAACCCATACCAACTGGAACAATCTGTTGAATTGGGGTCTCTACGACGTGCTCTCTCAAAGAATTGAGAATGCTCAAGTTGATGACTCTGCTCACCCTATGTAATTGGATCCTCTACGTATACAACACTAATGATGTGCTTTTATACCCTCGTTTTTGATACTTTTGGTTGGGTGATTTGATAAGGGTGACTTCGGAAGCTCATGCAAATACCGGTTTAAAAACGGCTCTAGCAACGTTGTGGCAAGATGTCTGCAGGAACTGCTTTAACATTGCAAATCGCCCATTCCCTGAGTTCTGGGAGATCCCATCATTGTGCTCGAGTGAATGGCGGGTAGGGTAACACAGATAGTCTGTGCATAAATTGCAACAGTTAATCGAAATGCCGCAATACGTTCTCGACAATGTAGAGGTTCAGATTAGTTAGCTGCATGCAAACATTGATGAATTCGTTGGCTTATTGCGATCTAATAGTAATTGTGTATGGGTTTCCTGCTTCTCATTCCTAACCTCCTTTTCACAATTCAAATACCGAACTCAAATTTTTCTCACTGATCCATCGCCATGCTGGAAACATTTACTGTTTGTGACTACCAACACAGTTCTTTTTTACTTTCGTTTCCATCTCCTGCATTTTCACCCACCTTGCTCTCCTTCTGATTTGTAAGACTAATGCCGAAATGAGCAAAGACCAACACACGGAAAACCACAAATCAGGGGATCAAGAAGAATGCTTGCTACGTGAAGCACTCGCCTGTCTCCTCTCCATTTCGTCTTATTGCACGTCTTCCTGCGTAGCGTTAAGGCAATTCGTCAGCCGAGCCTAATTTGAAGTTGATTTTCAAGCGGCACTTTCAGTTGTCGCAGTTGTTTACAAGTCCAGGCAACATATTTGCAAGGGACCATTGCAGCCGTGACTGCACAAAAAAACCCTCATTCCATGTGGGTAAGCCTATGTCGAATCCATTGGGTTCGCTTGCCATTCAATTAGGACCCCACGTAAGAGACAACAACCCAAGAGCACAATGCAGTTCAGCCTGCTGGGAGGATCATGCACATTTGTGCTTTGTGCTGCTATTGCACAGTAAACCTATTTACTGAGGTCACTCTTCTTACAAGTTGCCTACTTTTCACCGATCTGTCGCATTTATCTGTGGTTTGGAATGAATTGCACTGAGATTGGTAATATAAGGCTACCATGGCTAATTGTCAGTGTTAATTATGCCGCACTGACGTGGAGATTTTCCCACGAAATAGGACGTGTCAATGGGCAGCTACGCTTGTTGGTGTCCTTTAACATCAAACAGCCCACAAGATGCTGCAAATGAAAAGCCTCTGCGCACAAATTCTTTAACGTAAAGTTAAGTCAAAACACTGGGATTTCCCATTCTACTGGTCGAATTCGCCTTCGAAGCCTGGCATGGAAGGTAAACGACAAATGGAAAGGTAACGGATTTCACCAACTGATGGGTTTGAGGACTTTTGGGCGCAGCAGAAGTAACTTTTAAATGTCAGATCTGTAAGCGTTCTTACCTCTGTCATTTCTGTATGCTTAGGCATGAGAATGAGGTAAAGCGCACACGAAGGTTGCCGTAGGTGAGAAGTGGCTGTTCCTGCAGCATGACTGCCTTCAAGTTGAGTCGATGCGCCCTACCCTTCGGTGGAGAGTTAGCACCGTCTGGCCACGTCACCCCGTCCATCCACAACCGAGACTTGCTTCGGCCCCACTCACTGCTCATGGACCACGTGCCAACCTGAGTTGTGCAAACAATGCATGAAATGTCTGTAGGCTGCAATTTGTGTAACTTGGCGTCACTCACGCCTTAGCAACGCAATGGCGAAATCCAAACCATACCATTCTGACCAGAGTACGCAAATTACTTCCTGTTGTCTCATCACACCAATGGTGCATGTGTATGCATTCTTTGTCCATATAATTGCAAATCATGGCAAAGCTTAGGCATTAGGGAAGTCACTCGGTGGGAATGTCCAATGACACACCATGATTTGCTGGCATGTCAGGGGAGGAGAGTGGAATCAGGTCCTCCTCATCTAGTCTGCATATTTTACGCCACTCAAACAAGTAAAGCAGGCCTTCGGGTGTCGGTATTGCTCGTTAGTGCATAGCTTACGAGTGAGGTGCTAAATGTTGGTACTGTTCAAAGTACCAGATGAGCGGAAAATTGTTCTTACCGCTTCACCTCTGAGGCATCGCTTCTGGCGAATGATGTATTTGAGCTAATTAATTGATGCGACTTAATCTAATATTGAGACCTACTCTTGAGGAAGCACGAAAGAGGAGTGGCAGGAGCTTCGCCGTTAAAACAGAGAAACGCTGCCTACTTTGTGTACCAATCCCGATTGTCGAGGATGTGGAGGTAAAGTAGCTTGGACGGCGATTACGGACCTCCAATCTATTGCATCTTGGCTTTCATTGAAATACACACAGCTCCAATTATGCTATCCGCATTCTTAGGTATTTCGAGTCAACAACAATTGTGGCTTTCATTTATTAATCAGAGATTGCTCGTGGCCTTTTTCAAACCCAACACATTGTGCCTACACGGCATCTTTTGCTGATAAGGGCATACATGCAGCTCTTTTTGATCGAAGAGAGAAAGGTACTCCAAAGGAAATGATGAACACACAACCACATGCGTTCAAGTTCCTCTTTAGATTATAGGAACTTAGAAAGTCTTAAACGAGACAATGATTTCTCAAGTTTTAAGCGTATACATCCGATGAGCATATCTGTTTTAGTGTTTTTAGGCCTTCCATATTCTTTGTTGATATTTTGAATAGATTGTGTTGCATTTGTTGGTGGAAAGCGAGGAACACTCCTGGGAAAGTTGTCCTCCTTGTTTTCTTCATGCGCTTTGATGCTACGTTATGGCCGACGAGTCACATCCCAGCTATGATTGCTGACATTTGTGAGTGTGGCACTGCTCCAAAAAAACCTCCCTCACTATGCATAAGTGATGCTTAAATCGCACATGTACCACTCATTTCATGGACTAAGCAACAGAGTTTCGTATAATTATTTGCTGCAAATTGAGGTTATTTGCGGTTCCCAAATTAATATACAATAAATAGCCAACAAAAACAGAGTTGACAAGCAAGCTTCTGAACTGTTAGTAAAGATGATCGTGAGTTGTTGGTGTTGTTGTAGGCGCCCCAATTAGCAACGTCTATGTGCTGTTGGAAATGATATACTTGAGGTTGGAGACCATCCCTGACCTCCTTCATAAGGTCAAGCAACTTGCGCGAACGCACGCAACACCCTCCTGTCGTATTTGTGTGTTTGGTATAAAAATCTCCCAATTGAAGTCACTGTTTCTTTGTTGCACATTATTCTACCTTCTTGTGTGCAATTTAATGCGTGTGTTCGTGTTTAAGTGGACTGTGCTGACCTCAAGCTGATCGCAAATGAATGTCTACTTTGTTCTGCAATCCTATCAGCAGTCAACTTCACAAACCTCATGTAGGAACCATGCCACATGGACACAGAGGCGTCACCAAACTTTGCATTGATGTGTCGTTAAATGTCCTGTGCGGTCCTCACTTCGAATGGCAAAGCGTCTTTCTATTAAATGCAGGGACACGGGTATTGACAAAGACTAAATTATGAGACAAACTGTCCAGCATTTCGCTTATCCCTCAATAAGACGCCTTTTTTGGAGGTCGCATGTGCCGTATTATCGCAAAGCGAGGAGTGTTACCACGATGGTGTTGTGATGAAATGCCAAGAAAGGACGTCCGCAAAGTGATGCAGACGCTCTGTCTAACAGCCTGGATGCAGCAAAAGCAGAAGACGTGACAGGAACTTCCTTTTGTCTTTCTGCCGAACCCATAGCTGTAGTCTAGGACTCGTAAAGCATGACGGAACGGCAGGTATGACAACAACTTACAAACCCTTCTCTAGAGAATAAATTTGTAGAATGTTGCTAGGATGATGATCTTTCAAGTATCTGTCTACATCAGAGGCGTTGGTGCAAACGGTTATGCAATAGCGATGCCAGTGACGGGGCGAAGTGAATTAGTGGAGGATGCTAGGTATTGCACAATGCCTGCTAAAACCTGTGGCACTACAAACACCCATTTGAGAAGCCTTACATCACAGTGACCGTGTCACTTAAGTTTCGTCCCACAAGGTTGACAGGAATAGGGCATTTGTTTGCATCGGAGGCCATGCAGCATTTTTACAAAATATGCTGCCATTCAATGGCATTATTGTCATTCCATTAGTTATTGGTTATGTCTATGCAGCGAGGCTTGTGACTAAACAAATGTGAATGAGAATGAGAATGTACTACTCATCACCTTGAAGGTGATGAGTAATGTTGGAGGCAGGACAGTCATTTGCTGGCATAGCTGACTTCACTGTATAAACACACATTGTCTGTGGAGCGATATATTCACTTCCTCGTGATTCACATCAAAGTGTACTCGAACCATGACTATAAAGTGGACCTGAGCAAAAGAAGCCAGTAGGAGGAGAGAACAGGTTAGTGAGGTGGAGAGGCTCGTTTGGACGTGGATGAATTGGTTGGCACGTATTGCTGTGATAGCTGAGCACCTTGGTCAAGTGGAAATGGGGATCTGCGTCATAAGTCACAATTAATGCATCAGTAGCACTCTATTCTGATGTGCTTAATTCGAAAGCGAAGGCGTAGGCGATACCACTAGACTGAGAACCGTCAAATTCCAATGCCACGAAGGGAGCCTTCCACGTGACAGTCCTCTCAACGCATCCACACACGAAAGCCACTCACCTCCCTCCTTCCAATCGCCAATCCTTTCCCTTCTTTACATTAATCAAGACATATTTTGTTTACAATCATGATGACACTAAGTAAATTGACTGCGCCACAAGTTTTGTTCCCTTTCCTGATTAAGTAGTCGTTTGATGTTGTGTGCATCCCGCTGCGTTTCGCTATTCATTATTTCTAAATCAATGTTACACATTTCAGTTAGCTTTCCTAACTCTTATGCTATAGCTGATGCTGGCAGGACATGCATTTGACATCAAAACCATCCTTCTCTAAACATCGCAAATCAACTGAGTCACTTTCTTACTGGCTGAACATGACATTAAATCTTCCATCGCAAGTCAGAAATGTAGCAAGACACAGATGCAACCGTGTCATTTTGTATCCAACTCTTAGCTTTTTTCTGGCACGACTTCGTTCTACCAGTGGACGTCTTTTCCAAGTACATTTGGCTTCGGCTGGAGTAGAAGCTACTAATGCATGGATGTAGACGAATCTGAATTGCCACCAATGTGAATGGGTGAGGGCGTGTAGGCAGCCAAGCAGACCATTCAATTTAGATTGTAGAAGCAATTGTGGAATGGCTTCCTTCTTAGTATGCAAAGGCCTATCCTCCTATCATTCATCTCACATCAGTGCGGTGTGTGAGCCCACTCAGGAGCAATCACTTCTCGCATATTTCATCTCTGAGAGCGCGTCTTATGTGAGAAAGTACTTTAATGTCTCCTGCTTACTTAGACTTCGCGTACTTGCATTGTGGGCCCATTGTTATGCATTTGTAATAAAAGGGTGCGAAAGCATTTGTTAGGGACGGTAACTTCTGAGACGACAACGTGCTTCTACTACGCATTCCCTGAGGCTGGTGAGTGTTGAGGTCAAATTTGGGCAAAAGTGAATGTACTAGGCATCCTACGACAAGTGAGACAACACGGCGAAGTGGTCCACTTATTGGACTACTGAATAACAGACTCCTTCTCAGCACGTTCGTTCACAGTGTTGGTGCATGTGTGCGGTACGATTCGTCGACTTGTATCATGATGCTCTGAGGGTAGATGGTGAAGGCTTTACACGCTTCAGAATGTTGTCTGTAAATACATGTGTTTAAACTACACCATCAGGAGGTTGATAAGTTGTCTAGTCGTTTTCTTTTCATGCATTGATGGCGTGACTGTCATGACTAAGGGATTCGGCGATCGGATGGAAGGTAAGACCTTCAGTTTGCCTCAGATGCATTATTCCCTACTTCAAAGTACTTAGCTACGTAGAAATGTGTGTTTTGTAATTCTGAATGAAATTTCAATGAATATCAGCCACACTGCCTTTGTTTAAAAGTCATCATGCCCTGTCACTCTTCCATTACTCGATCAAAATGCTTGCATTGCTTTGTGCTACTAGTGGATAAAAGTAGTAGCGTCGTGGCTACCTTCACGGAAATGATGCTTGTCTCCGCTTTAATGCCACAATATCAGCGCAAAGACCGCATACCAACACTGTGCAGGCTTGTACTGTGATGAGAATATCCCATACTTCTCGGTTGAAGGAGAACTACGAAAATCGTAACGGCTATCTCATTCACTTTACACATCTTACTCCACAGCATTTGCAAATTCCACCATCAAGTCATCGTGTCCTCCCTAAGGTTCGGTCAAAATTAACTTCTGATCTAGTTGGTAAATCAAGGCTACGGGTAAAATTACAAGTAAAGAACATGCCAACTGCCTTCAAGGCACCGTGTCGCAATGTTCCTCATCCGTGCCACAGACAGGCACCAAAACTATGAATGAGTGTGTTAAAAAGAATACGGTGCATGACAGATTGCGAAAATCCTTCGCAGAGGACTGTAGATCATTCTCCACTTTCTACCACTTGCGATTCTCAAACCCCATCACAAACGTTTCTCTTCACACATCACTTTACTGCGTGCATCATTCCCGTGCTGTCTTGAGGCCAACAGGGCTGAAACCATTGGTTGATGAAAGTGATTTCTCCCATTTCACAAGGCCACAGTTGGACTTGCTACCACACATTTACTACCGGTGCCAATAACTCGTGACGCAGGCACATAAAGTGGCGCATCTTGCCTGCAAAATAGTTACACTGCAGTTTGTGTCAAAAGAGATGCAAGGATGAATAGGAGGTGTGCGATCGCAACGTCGGGATCTGATGGGTTCCTATTAAATACAATCGCGTTTCATATACGTCAGCTGGGTGGCAGTACAAGAAACCTGTGTGCCGGCAAGCTGACAGGTTCACTGGATTCGATGAGAAAAGCACAAATGAGACTTTGATGGTGGAACCAAGGCAATCACCAAGTGGATGCTGGCATTGTGACAACTGGATGTTGTAGGAAAAACAACCGAATTAGTATGACTTACTGTGCATATAACACCTTGGTCATGCCTCCTAGACAGTAGTGCAAATCACAGAGCACAACATCAAGCAAACTGAGTCCTGTATATAAACGATTTCGACTTCTCTCGATGACGAACTGCATCGTGACCAAAGCAGCATCCACCTCTATTGACACTCCGACTCGCCTCTTGCCTCTGGAATCTAGCTAATCAGAATGAAGAGCTAGTGACACACTACTTGTGACCCAAACAACAAACCCCATCTTTCCCTAACTTAAGAGCTCACAAAGGTTCTACGATGCCTTGAGACACTCAGCAAATCGCATCAGAACGTGTCACTATTCCCATCTAAATCTAATGCAGCCAATGGGTTCCGCTATTTCGTCCTCTCTCACTGCTTGCCGCTGTGCTTGGGCCCAATTTATAGTCCCGGTTCAAGAATGCTATTTAGTGCAAAACCAAAATGAGCGACTTCACTGTGTTGTTCCACTTGTCGTGGAATACAGGGTACTTGCAATTTTGCTTAAGTCTTACCTCAACACTCACCTGTCTCTAAGAAATCGTAGTGGCTTCACAGTGTCGTCCCAGAAGTCACCACCTTTCCTAATGCTTTCACACGCTTTCATTACAAATGCGTAACATTAAGAACACATTTTACGTGTTTGCGACATCTAGGTAAGCAGGAGGCATTGAAGTACTTACCCACGTGTAATAAACACTCTGAGATGCAAGATGGTAGGAGCTGTTGCTCCTAAGTGGTCTTACAAACCGTAGCACTGATGTGAGATGAAATGATAGGAAAATTGGCTTTTGCATGGTGAGGAGACAGCTAGTTGAACCGACTTGCAGCCTATCCACAATTGCAACTATCAGCTGCGTCGCATGGACAACTCGGCTGCCAACACACCCCAACCTACTTGCATTGGCGGCAATTCTGATCTGTCTCAATCTACGCATCATCATCTTCTACACCCACTAAGGTCGAATGTACTTGGAGGAGATGTCTGGAGGTAGAACGAAGTCCTGTGGCAAGAAGCTCAAAGTTGTAGATGAAATGCTACAGGAAGCATCTGTACCAAACCAAGTTACTCATTTAGGAAGCAAACCATGGTGTCATGTTCTGCCTGTACGAAAGTGAATTAATTTAATTAAAGAGTTTAGAGTAAGATGGCTTTGTTGGCAAATGAAATAACTGAAAAAAAGTAATTTTGTCCTTATCTGCTAGCATCTGCTAAAGGAGATGAGTTGAGCAAGCCCGTTGAAGTAGGAGAAACTGCTTGCAAAGCATTGATCAGTGGGACGACGTGGGAGGCGCACAATGTCAAACGACTGCTTCATCAGAAAAGTGAAAACACAACTTGTCGCGCATTCACTTCACTTAGTACCAGCATGACTGTGAAGGAGAATATGTATTGCTAAGCGTAAAGACAGCGAAAGATCAGCGGTTGGAGGAAGGAGTGTGAGCAGCTCTTGTGTGCGTATGCGTGGAGAAGATCTTCACGTGGAAAGGTTCTCGTCATAGCCATGAAATTCGATGATTCCCAGTCTAGTGGCTTTGCCTACACAAGCAACAATCTCAAGTTGACAAACCTCTCTTTTCACTTAACTACAAAGTCACGAAGAAGATTGGTGATTTGTTGAGAACTTGAGGAATGAATTTGCATAATGTTTGGTGAACTACTGTTCTGGATGGCTCAAAATGAGTAAAATATGCGCAAGCATTGTGGATTTGGCATTGGGTTGGACACAGCTCCCAAATCTTAACAAAACTTCATTCATTGCATTATTCTCGTCCCTCTTTTCTCTCTTATCACTTTCTCTTCACTTAGCAACCGGCCATTGAATTAATAATGTGAAGTCCCTGAGTACAGAGCTAGGTCCTCCAAATCAATGAGTGAAAGGCAGATGAAGGAGGGTCGTTCGAAGCAGTGACAACTCTCATCGCCGTGCCTCCCAATGCTTACTCAAGCTTCTGGGTGAAAGGGCCTCCGCGTCAGACTCAAGATGGTTGATTTAATTGCTAGCACGTACCATTCCTCTTGACTTGGTGCAAAAATCGGCATTTTAGTGAATCGCTTGAAGACAATTAATCGTCTAAAGAAATTGAAAATTCAAAAGATATAAATGCTCCTCCGCCTTGAGTAGAATTACAGGGACTACTGCTAGTCCCTTCTATGAACGGCAGAAGAGGTCTCTTCATTCCATAAAGTAACATTGGCATTGTCTGCAGCTGTTCCTTCTTTTAAGTGAACTATGAGGCGAAACATTTGGTATTGTGTTTAGCATTGGATAAGCGACCTTTCAGGGTAACATTTTTGCCGCATTCCGTTGAATGCTGATTGTACATATGGTTGTGTGCCACTCGTGATGAGACAAAATCCTCACTCATCTCGTAACTTCTGTTGAGGTGTGCTCGAACCGAGAACATAAAATGAAACCGAAAACAGCGATATTAAGACAAGTCAAAATCGCTTGCATGTAATGCTTTAATCGTTTGGCGACAACTGATCATGCCGATTCAGGTCGTCTAATTATTCGGCAGAGTAGCTCGTAAAGAATCCACGTTTGCTATGTCCAATTTGCTGTTGTCACAACCCCAGTATCCAACTGGTCATTTCTCTGTCTTTTACATTTAAAGCCTCGTTTTTGTTTCTTCCAGCGTAATCCAGTCTTTTCGTCAGCTCCTTTGCAGTGCATCCCTAATGTCACTGCGTTTAATCTGACGGATATCAAACGCGACTGCAAGTGAAAGGGTTCGATCAGTTTCTGACGTTACGGTTGCACATGTTTCATTCAACCTAATCAACTTTGCCTATAAAGACCGTGATGGAATTGTTTAAATCTCAGTGGACCTGATGATATATTCTCATGCTACAAGCTATTCACACTGGCAGTGAATGCGCGGCAGCACGTCAAACTGTGGAGTTGTGGGATGAGAGGCATCGAGTTCCTGGTGCGTGGTCATCATCCCACATCACCAGTCCTGTCCGCCTCTAGGGCTGCATGTCTTTTGAATGGACACAGCCTGCTCGTCTCACTTCCATCACAGGTGTCACCAATATCGAAGGTCAGCGAGAAGTTTGTAGGAGTTTAACATCGTCTCTTTAACATTGATGCAAACAAGTCAAAAGTAAATTAAAAGGAACTCGTCCTCCTCAAATGGAAATTGGTTGCTTCGTGATGGCACAGGTCTAGGTCGGTATGATCCCATAAGACGTGTGGAAGGAACCAAAGAGATGGGGATTCAGACAGTTCACCCGAAATGTTGCTCAAGAAGAGTGCCATAGATGCACAACGCATTGAAGCAGACATCTGAGCCTGGATGCACCTCTCCTATTACGACATAGCTTTCTTTCCTCCTCCCCCTTCATCTCTTTGCCCATCTGTGGCACCTCACTTGTAACTCCTTCTTTGCAGCCCTTCTGACCGATGCCACGGATATCATGACAGCCTTTTCTCATTAAAATGCTCAGCATCACCTTCTCCATACCTATTTACTTGCAACCTCTTCCCCACCTTCGCATGCAAAGTTTGCATCGCCAATGGCGTAGACGTCAGTCAACTACAGCTACCACAGTTGGACGCAGTGGTAGCCTGTACCATTATTCAGCTGTGCGCCGGTGGCACCTCCATTTGGTGCAAAATGTTTTAGTACCACACAGAACCAAGCAGCAAAGAATGGCAACTTCATCAGAATTCTCTTCCTTCTAGAGACGTTCCAGCTTATAGAGCTGCTCCTGGAATCTATTAATGCGTGCCAGATAAGAAACATGGAGCAGCATCGCATTAAAATGCATATTTAGTCGAGTTGATTTGAGACAGTCCTCAAGTCGTAGGCATCGCATCAATCTTAGCATTCAGCTGTTCACAAAATTGACAGCACAAGTTTCTAAACTAATCACAGTTAATCGCAATGTGGAACCGAAGCTGATAATACGTTTGCTCTTGCGGTGTTTTCACTTAAAACAGTCAATTAGCACATTTGACACTCTCGGTCAACCAGATAACTCTAAGTTGCAAAGGGCTCACAAGGTAGCACGCTGTAAAGTGGTAGTGATTTGAAAGCCGGTAGTAACTCAGACATCTGACCTCACAATACCATGTCATCATTTACGTGAATAAGAGGTTCATCACTCAGCCTCTGACAAACTGATTCTTCTCAGTTACAGAATAGTCTCATCGAAGACATAATGAAGGGCATGTCATGTATTAGCAAACTTGCCTCCACAGTCTTCAGAACGGGCGCAGCTGTAGCAAACTACTCTCATTGTAGGTGGTGTGCAGCGTACGTGGATCTCTTCATTCATCTGACCTTGCTAATCACCGTGGCGGGTGACAGTTTTAGTGCACGCATGAAGAGTGGAGATGGGTGGAGGTAACCACTCATGCACTTTCCCATTTTATTGGCGTATGCACCACTAAAATCGCACACACTTCTAAGCATTGTGTATAGTTTGCTAAAAATTATCTCAACTTTGGTGTTGGTTGGATTTACCACTTCTTTCTGCATCAAATGCACTTACTCCATCCGCATGAGCACATCATTCTGTGCCATCAAGGCACAAAACATATATATTGAAATTCCTGCAGTTGAGCACATCTTCTGACTCCCAGGCCTACTACATGCAAAAAAATCATGCAAAAGACACTTGTGCACTTTCACCGGGTTTCCGCTTCAATAGAGATGAGTGTTCAGTGGACCAGCATTTTTGGGATTTCAAACTTCTTGAATAAATCAGTGCTGGTCTACGTTGGTTTAATTTCATCACTCGTTATGAGGAGTTGTAGTGTCGATGCTGATAAGGACAGGTTGTGTTAAAGTCGACACTTGAGGATTATTTCGCAGATAAAGGCGTTGTTGTTTCACGGCCCTATATCTACATTAGCCTAAATACACCATGGCACGTGCGTGAACAATGCCAACTGCAAACACGCAAGGACTGCCTAGGGAATGGCCTTCTGTCTTATCAAGTTAATGGCTCGTAGTGGTGAAATAGGCAGCGGTATTGATGCCATAATTGCCGTAAAGCACTACTCTACGCTCAGGATTATAAGTTTCCACCTTATTGGATTGCAGCCCCTATAGTCGGATAAAGGGGAGTCAGATAGGTGTTGCTGATGCGCGAATGTCAGACCAGGTGATACGGCGAGAACCAATGAGCTGTCATCTCAGTGGGGTCACTCGGACACCCCCTCCAAGGCACGATGTATTTAAGTCTCGGTGCATCTACCACGCCATCAATCTACGCTAGTGTCTCGCGCCAATGGTAGGTCCTAAAGGCCAACTTACACGCACGTAGATATTAAATGTGAAGCGACAATTCCTCCCACGGGACGTTTATATACACATCAAGGACTTATATAAATAACTAGCATTACAAAGCTGCAATGGTGTGGCTTTCGCCTCTGCGGTAAGTAAATTGCAGTGTATTATTATCCTGTTTCCCATTTTAAAATCCCAACATCCTCTCCATTTCCACGTCCCACACTTGCAACGTCATCTATGCTCCACGTCAGTAGCACGACCTTGATGAGTTCGCATAGACTATGTACTGCTGTATCCTGATTTTCTAACCCTGGGTGCAAATGGGAATCACTACGGAGAAAATACTCAGCCAAAGGACTACCGATGAGATGTGATTGTGAACTACGAGATTCAGCTAGCACTGGTTAAAACTACGATAGAGCTGGCTGCGTGCCGCGCTTAGTGGGAGTGAGAAAAACAATGACACCTGCATTGGGTGACGATCACAGCAGCGTGCTTGAGGCAATTATGGATCACTTCGAGGTTGATCCACACACACCGATATCAATTTGTCAGGGAGCTCTGTTTCTGTATCCACTCACCGCACACCTGTCGCCTTCCTTCCCAACGATACCAACAAATTTATTCCACTAGCCCATGGCTTCAGAACTACCAGATTGGCATGCGCATGACCTCCTAATTTTATTTGGCATTATTTACGCCCACTACTTCCATTCATGTTGCGGTCTTAAAGCTAATCAAATTCTTTACATCGGAACTCGTAGCGTTGCTTCACCACCACTTACCAATCGTATTAGATGGTGCAAAAGTACCTCAACATTTGAATACGTATAGTGTGGAAATATCGGGCATTTGAAAGTGTCATGAAGACCACTCTCAAGAACATGGTACAAATTCTGTGAGTGAATATTGAATGCTAATTAGTTTAAAGGGTGAGCAAGCAAAAAGTCATGTGTTTTAATCGCGATCCATATGCAGTTTCAAATGTCAAATTCTATCTGAACTTTGCCATTGACCAACTAATTCCTAGATACGCTTTTAGTGCATAAACCCCCATTTCCGATGGACCCTTCGACGGAGGAAAGTAGGCAGGTTTGCAAGACCTGTAGCCAGATAAGCAGACTGGCATTTTGGACATTTAAACACAAACCTTCAATGCATTGTCGGTGATGATCTCATATGTGTTAAGCGGAAGAATTTAATCGAATGTTTGTGGCCATGAGGCTGGTTAATGCACCTTCAAGTTAAGGCTGAACTTCTCACTTAACATTTGTTGTGCTTATTCGATACCAGTGAAAGCAATCAGCTTTGTTAGCTTAATATTTTATCAAATGTTGTGCATGGATCGGTATGCCGGTGCGACCACAAAGGACTGTGGTTTTCGGGTGGTGAAATGAACGAGTGGCATAAATAATCTCCGAGAGCGGCAGTGCGTTGGACCTCTGGTGAGTTGTGGAACTGAGGACGCCACTGAAGTGCATTATGACACGTCTATTACAACACACATTGAAAATGAACATGCAAAAGATCGTTTTGAATGCCTAACACATTTGCTTCCCTACATGGGGAGGAATTAATCTACACGTCTAAAGAAGCCAATGCAGTGGCGGATTCTGTTACGCCTCTTTCCTGGCCCCGTGATCGTACTCGCTCTCGCTTTCCGTGACACTCGGTCAGCCCTGAAGTAACATCCACCAGAGCTCACTGGTTCCCGCAGTTCACAATCACCTCCTCCTCAATGGTCTTCGGTTGAGTTATTTTACCGTCGTATTTCGCTTTTGCCCCTAGTATCAAAAGCACAAATAGAGAGGAGGTCGAAACTCACATCAGCAGATTGCTTATCGGATTGAGAGAATGGAAAATGGAAAATATGAACTCGAACTCCACAATATTTACCTCAGTGGCAAATGTTACACCATTTTACCTTAATGGAGCCAGTTATTTATATTATTCTTAGACGTATAAATAAACGTCTGATCGGTGAGACTAATGCGCCATTTTTGATGTCTTCATGTGTACAAACATTCTATTACACCCACGCCAACGGAACACACCAAGCATCTTACTTGTAATGATGATGCGTAATACCAACATACGACTTCACAGAAAACGTGCTACACACAGGCTGATTACTAGTTTGTGGTCAGCTACTTCGGGGAGGTGTTTCAACATGGGTAGGTAAACCTACTTACAGAAGTAGACAACCTGACTAGGGAGGCCTGTTCAAGAACCGAAAATCGCAAACCGATGTTAAGTAAATAGGCGCGTCTACTTGCGCTTGACATCCAGATTTTCACAACAATCATAGGGATCGTGGATAACTCCAGAGAGTGCAAAACTTTTCCCAACTACCGGTTTTGTCTGCTTCGACCCTTCACATAAATGAAAGCAAGCGAATGAATGCGTCGTGAAGCCAACTTTGATTGGAACACGCATTGGTAAAATTCGTTCTAACCTGCTTAATTGGTTACACACCACCTTCTACTCACCACAATGCCTTACTGACTTCCACATCGCCCACCAAGGAAATACCGCCTTTCACGACTACTTCCCGTCTACTACTTAAGGGCATAATACATATAAAGACGTCTTCATTGAGTGCTCAATAACTATCGAAATCTAAAGCACAATTACACTAAGTGCCCATACAACACCGACATCTCACCTTGGTGCAAGCTAAATCTGCATTAAACAGATGAGAAGATACGTGGTCTCCAAGAGGCTGACTGTAAAATTACCACATTGTGCGGCTCGTAAGATCTGGCTTTCCATCCACAATGTACCGTAGCGACTACAACAATGGTACCTAGAGAATTACCAATGGGTCGTCTAATAAATGTAGCAAACTTCACTTAAATAAGAACATTTTATCTGCTTTTCGCGAAATTTAATAAGCGTTTGACAAGGAATGTAATGGAACACCCGCGGTTCACTCCATGCAGACTAGTCAGTAGCTTGCAGTCCTCACTAATGCAATCTCACGCCAGCTCCTGTGACAACATTAATTGCATAGAATCAGATAAGGGTTAAGCTTGATGTCGCGCAAGTTTTTTATTCTCCATTCACTCGGGGATGCGTGTATCCATTAACTTACCTGGCATCCATCTACTTGCATAAAATATCCACGGATTGCCTCCAGGGAAAAGTGATTTGATATGGCACACTCAACCTACGGTAATGGCAGCGCAACTCAATCCACGTCTATCTTTTGCTACTCATCATGCAATGCCTTAATAAATTGCTTGCTCCCCTCATACACCCACATCGCTCACGATCCACCATCACATTCACTGCAACGTGGTATGCGGTTGGCTCAAAAGCCAACTACATCCACGATTGGCACTCCACACTTTCTCCAACACAAGGAACACACCACGTATGTCAACAAGAGCACAGTGAAACTAAACAGTTGCAATTTATAAAAGGCAGTGACGCATCACCATACTTGGAAAATCAAACCGGATAACTGTTCCACCTGGTGAGAAGTCTTTTACTCATTCCACCAGAAACACCTAGTTAAAGTGACCCAACTCCCGTACCTAGGTGTCGCTAAGGATGAGCAGCAGCGGTGTGGCGAATGCAGACAAGATTCATCTCTATCCTCATCACCGGTGAGCGGCGTTTGATAAACTCGCAATGCTACTCATCATCCTCTTCATTAGGCGTGCTTCTTGTCCCGAGAACTAGCAATAGGCGCATTTCGTGCCTGTAGAGTGAAAAGTCTCTTACAATGCCTTTCACTAAGATGGCATCTGTTATCGCCATTCCCCTTAGTCTTGTCGGCGGCCTCAAGCATCAACCACGACTGATCGGAAATGCCATTTGATTCACATTCGCTACCATCAATGTGTACACTCCGCATTGGCCATTTCATTCTTCTTAAGGCAGAATTTCAACGTCCGAGTGTTGTAGGAGTGGCAAATCCGAATTCAAAACCTAACTAGAAGAAAATGACTGCGAACGTTGCCTGCTATGCCTTGAGGTACCGGTTTGCGCTGAGGCGCATTGCGAGTGCATCTAACGCCGCTCATGTCATTAAAGTATCTTGTATTTGAAACCCCTTCCAGGCAATCGAAGCGAAATTAAAGCGAAAAAAGAACCTGATTTACTTGTGCTCCTTCCTATAGCATTTTTTTAAATAGCCGCTTATCAATTATGTTTTGTTACGCAATTCCATTAAGTCTATAAAATCATAACTATTCCAAGTCTTCTTTTTGACGTTGTCCATCACAATGAAGGTCATATAAGACGCTAAACCTAACCTACATTCTATCATGTGATAGCAATGTGCTCAGTTTTGCAAGCATCAGCTTACCTATAGGCAGTGTTCTTATTTCCTACTGCAAGGCCAAACGCTGACCTCATTTTTAAATGCTTCGATACGAGTATTGTACAGTTTGTTAGGCTGTAGGTGGCCGAGCGTGACTTCTCCCAGTGAGAAATTAGAATTTCTCATTAACGGATCGACAAATAGACCCTTCGCTGGTGCATTTGGATAGATTT
>JADWOT020001559.1:0-78371 GCA_036345935.2 Taenia hydatigena | reverse complement strand
GATGGATAGTCACGGCAAGTCAAGGACACAAAATCTGCATTCCACATGTTGTGTCAATTCTCGACGCTACGTGGCTTCGAGAAGAAATAATAATTACAGTTTAATCAGGTGGTACCCTGCACATCGACCCTCAAACGAAAATCTTGGGCGGTTTTTTTCAACAACTATAAAATACCAGTTGTATTTAACGGTCTTTGCAGGCAAATAACCCCCACATTTCTTACGAGGAACTAAAGTAAGTAAATGGCTTAGAAACCGGAAGGCAAATCAAAGAATTGACTGCAATTTAGTGAGCCATGCTCAGGTGCCTGTATCGCTTTGAGTTTTGGCCAAAGATGTGACTATTGTTCCCCTGCGTCTAAATTACATACGAGGATGAGATGAGTTTTAGAACGTGCCCTTGATTTTACATTAAGCTCATTGTAAGTAATGTTTCCTGATCTCGCTACTTTGCTTTTTTCTCTACCGAGACGGCCTTCTAAAGATGCACGACGTGTCCCAGGACGCACAGGACCACCGCCTTGTGTTGAAGATACTTCTCAAGCCAGCAGCAAAGGATGCGCTCTTAACTTTTAAGATTTGTTTCTCCATGCGCATACACATGTGTGCATGTGCATACATTAATGTATAATACGTGTATAGATACGCATATTTAGGTGTAGAGACTTCGTTTAGAATCATTTATGGATAAGGCATATTAAGTGACATCCACCAACTCCATGGTTGATAGCAAAGGAGGAGGCTTTATCATTTGGTCATTTCATTGCCTTCACTTGACGCAATTTGTTACCAACATTGTTGGTGGAGGCACTTAACTGGAGGTTTAGAGGACTGTTGAATAATCTTGACCCACGATAGAGTTGTGGCGGTGGCTGCGGTGTTGTGCATAAGAGTTATTCTACAGTTTATGTTTCATCAAATGCTGATTAATCAACCAAATTCACAAATACTTTTAAAATGAGCGTCAAACAACACCAACTTGTCGCTACCACCTATTTTTCTTTGATTCATGACTACTACATTCTGTCATGCACTTGACTACACAAAATGAAACAGGAGAGCTTAATAAGGCAGTCATGGATGCCACATTATCCATAGTGACAAGGTGGCAGAAGTGCGAGATTTTAAAATGCCATGAAGGACATGTAGACTTCTGGATGTAGAGTGGAAGGGAGTGTCCTTAAAGAAGAAGTCTAACCACTTCTGCAAGATACGTCAAATCCTCTTCGTCGAATCCTACAGACACCACAGCTAGAAGATCAGCATTGATTCATTTCACCACCGCATACCCATATGCTTTTGCGAACCCTAAACTCGAGAGAATTCCTTTGCAAGTGCGGGCAAATTACCCACTCACAGCATCACCGCTTACGCTAACGCAAAGACAGAAACTGCCAAAGGAGTTTGAAGAATAACGTTAATTTACACTAGCAGCTGGTTTGCACCAGAGAAGCCCATCACAATCGATCAAACGACCCACTGCCGTGTGTGTTTCCACGGTATGGATGTGGTTGCGCCATTTGGCGGTTTCACACCGAAAGCAGGTGAGGTACCTTTGCATGCTTTGCTTTCATCGATACGTGAATATAACCATTTAGCAAATGAAAGTTAATATGGTAATTAGTAATAAATTAGTATATTAGGCAGGCATAGCAAGTGATTCTCAACAGAAAACTAGCTACAGAGTGCTAGAAATGACTTATCTACTGTCATTCGTTTGTACTGCATCACATCACAGTCAAATCAGCTTGGTGGCACTGAGCAGGCTCTTTTGTTCCTTTGCATTGCCTCATACCTCCTGGCGGTTTACCAGATCCACCAGTAAGTTGAAGTAAGCGGCACAGGTCCCCCTAAGCATTCCTTGTCACCCATCACGCATTCGCCCTAATGCTTGGGCATTTTGAATCCATCTGGCTTAATATGGGTTCACGTGGGGCACACTGGGACAAATGAGACCATATCACTCTCCCCACACTAATGCAGACATCTCTCTGCGTTTCCATTTGTGCAGATCCTAGAACTCCACAGAACGTGAAAATTGCGGCGATCGATCCTTACAGGGTGCACGTTAGTTGGGAATCGCCAACTAATCCCGACGGGCGAGTCATTGGCTATAGTGTTCCTTGGAATGTCAAAAAGGTTCCGATTAGCGGTACCTACTTAACCAACTGGGAAAATTACACCATCCCGAATTTGAAGCCAACTCAAACCATTGTTGTCATTGTTTGTGCACGCATTGCGGAGGGTGATGCGGATGACCGTGAACATAGGGTCTGCAGTGATAGAGTTAGAACGACTACACCAGGTGGGGAGGAGTGTGAGGTCTTTATGCTCCTTTACCAAATGCAAAACTATCTCTTGAAATCAACCAGGACTAATCGAATCAAGCCTGCAATGGCACCCATTTATTGCTACTACTAAAATGGTTCCGTAGCTTCCATTTACAGTATCATCTGTCATAATATCGACTACAGACATTTTCGTCACGCTCCCCTCATGAAATAGCCCAAAATACCACAATGTACTCTGTTAACAATTTGTTGGCATGCAGGAGACAAATCATATAGTAAATCAAATTCTTAAGCTAAAGCGGGAAGTTCATTGGGCAGAGCCCCTAGTTCCGTAATGACTCCCACACCCACAAAGAATAGCAGTTTGACTCACACTCCTGCGATCCTTACGACGAGGCCATCCGCTTCGAATCCTGCAACGACCACTTTAATGAGTTCCTACCCCCCACTTAAAACCGTCGCCACTGGTGGATCTACCAGTGCTGTTTTAGCCACTGGAGCCATGCTAGCTTCAATGACATTAGTGCTTGCATGAGTCTCCTCGAAAGCCTGTCAAATTCAACAACTATTCTGCCTTCTCCGAGTATGAAACCTCAATTCTTGCGTTTGCCAAACACGCTGTACATTTTTGCTGCAGACTTCATTACCTCGCAGGACGGTCGATTTAAAAAGCATTTGTCTTCAATCTTTATTGGCATGAGCAATCGTTGTAAACGATTGTCAAATTACAAATATAATGAGCAGTTAGCGATTTCGCTTGCTGTAAATTGGCAGTGAATGCAGACCTCAAGTCACCAGCTGCATCTTCACATAAATTAAATTGGATGAGAAATTGAGAAGTGGGATGAAGTAGACGCAAAATAATGGAGACTGATTTGAAATCATAGAGGTGAGTAGGTGAATGTAGGAGAAGCCAGTAGGAGCCGATACCAGAGAACACTCACATAATCGTCTTAACTACACAACAATGCGTGAGGGTGAGCGACTTGCTTTGTGGGTCAAGAGTGAACCATTCCATTGGCTTACAATCCCTTACCATATGCTTATAGGGACACGTGTGTGGGCTGTCGTCAATACGAGCTCTGTTTTTGCTGTAGAAGAGATATCATTCCCATTCAGCTTCATATTGTTGGCAACTTTATTCTTGCATGGCGATTGCCAAATAGCAGCAAATAAGACACATTTTCATGCTTTTCTTTGATTAACTACTAAGCAGATTCATTCACTTCCTTGCATCACCTAATTAGTTTAGCGTTTTACTCGGTGTCCTAGTAAGCGACACGAGAGATTCAGTTCTAGTACGCTTTCATTCTGATTCTTGAGCATTTTGCTTTTACCTCACTTTATTCGTGTGCGCGTGGGAGCACACCGGGACAAATGAAACTCTACTATTCTCTAAAGCTTCAAACCTAATGTCAGTCATTCACTAGAAAGTACGTTTACTTTAGTCAACAGGGTGACGTATACCCGTTACATACACACACACACGTTGATCGACCAGGTCATCCCTCTTGGTGGTGGATCGCTAGCATCGGAGCCACTCACCCACAATGGAAACCCAGGCCATTGCATCTGCCTCTGCTATTCAGCCTGGTAAAATACACTCATTCTTTTGTCTTGGCTTCGAAACTCTAAGGATTGTATCCACTATTTTTGTTTCAGTTACGATCAAATCTTTGCCTAAAAACTACATTGTGCATTTAAGCATCTGTAACGTGTGCGTGGCACTGGGGGACTTCCTTGAAGTCAAGAGAAGGCATAGTACCAAGACAGATTATTCGTAGTTAGCAAACAGAAGGGGATTGGTGCTGCTAGGAGGACTCAGAGTCCGGCCCACCCGACACAGGCAATGTGACCATCCCAAGTGATCATAACTGAAACCACCAGCTTAACAAAAAATGTATTACAGTGTGTAAGATGGACTGCAGGCACGCTTGCAAGGCTGAGACACCACACGGCTTTGCTTGAAGGTGAGTCAGATAAATATTTCTTTTGACACGACCAGGACTAGTTAATCAGTCAAGTTGGAACCATTTTTGCGAAATGGCATCGTCAGGTGATTGATTCATTGCCTTCTTTATTACCACCATCATCATCATCATCCTACTTTAGCATCAAGATGCATTGATGCTAGCTGGCCACACTGTCAGTGGGTTGAATAAAAGTTTTTGGAGGTGGAAGGAAAGTTTGAAAAGCCTGATCGTAGTCACAATGCGGAAGAATCAAGCATAAATTGGAGGCTTCCGATGTTGATCTAGGCACCGAATTATGCCGCTCTAGTGGCTGCGGTGTTCCGAGTACGGGCCTTACTTGTAAACTGAGGGTGGAGACAGCATTGTTTTGAGGCTGCCTTGAATTGCCTTCTATTTCTTTAATACAAATGCTCTCCACTTTGTAACAAGGCAGCTTCTGAATAATGTAGTGGGCAACTGTCGATGGTATTTTAACGTATTTAAGGGGGCAACCTCAGGGTGAAATCTTGTGCAGAGTGCGACGCCACCAGAAACGATGTTGTGAACCCACCCTCTTTGTTTTATAGGGAGATTTAAATGGTTATGCAAGCCCGCCTTGCAAGGGTATTCCTTCCACCTGGGAGCTGTTACACCCCACTTTTCCCTACCTTTGACGACTTCATGAGGAAAGTGGGGAAGGGGACTCTGTACAAAGTAAGTCAGACGATCGCAAAGAGATTGTAGACAGTGGATTTCATTTTATCACCACTATGAATTGTTTGAGTAAGTATGCTGTTAACATCAACTTATGAAATAGCCACAGTAATGCATTCGAGACGATTGCATCATGAAGACAGGTGAATTGAACTTTGCTGGTTGACAATGAGTGATGTGTGGTAGATTTAACCGATGAGATCAGCAATAATATAGTAGCTTAAACAGTTGCTATTGAATCGGATCAACTTTGAAATCTTGCTGACTGAAAACACTGCCCTTTTGCCTAGCCTATCGATGAAGCTAGAAGAGTTGCTTGGTCATGTTCTTCGCAGTCTTCGTTTCCCCACTGACTCGGCAAAAGCGAGTCACATTGTGCCAAAAGGCACGTGAGAGAAGGAACCGTGACCAATCGTGGCAGAAGATTGCTGTTGGTGGTGAATGACTGGAGGAAAATGACTGGCAAATGAATTGGGTATGAGGCGGAATGGCCAGTGTCAGAGGGATATGACTGAATAACAGGTGGTACCATGATTGGAGTAGTGGATGAAAATCATTTGAATTGGGCAAGAGGAGTTGGAAGCAATTGGTGGCTTGATGCATGGGAATGGAATGAATGACAAGTTGAATGGAGCGTTGGGTGGGTGTAGGATAAACGAAAAGAAGATAGGGAGAGAGGGATTGGGAAGGAAGTTTGACTGATGGACGTATGCTGGAATGGTAGAAGGATGTACAAGAGAATGGAGGTGGAAATGGAAGAATGGATGGACGTAGACAACGATGGATGAAGGGGCAGATTAGTGGGTGAATTTATGAGTGGACGGGTGCTAAATTCATGCCTTCTGGGCGGTGTGGAGAGAGGCAGTCAAGCGTGCTAGCAAACATCACGCCTAAAACAAGCCACCATTGGCCCGCGAGTTCACGTTGTCTTCTCACACGTTCACCTACTGACCCCTATGCTTTCAAAACAGTCTCATTATTTTGCATCTACTTCATCCCACTTCTTAATATCTCCGCCATTTTAACTTGGATGCAGATGTAGCTAGTGGCTTGGGCTCCGCATGCACCAATGATTAAGAGGAGATGAAATCGCTGACTGCTTATTTTAGTGACTCGTGGTGCGTGATTCATTTAATGTTGGTTATTAGCGCTCTCATCGAACAAGTGAGCTGCAACTGCTTCTCAAAAGAGACTCATGAAGATATGAGACAGGGTGTGCATTGATGTGGTTAGAATATACTGCTAACTGCCGTACAGGAGGTCTAGGGGGCAAGTAGCATAGTGCAAAGACCATACCACGAAGTGAAGGTGCAGTCTCCAGACACTGAATTGTTCTTACAGGTCAGCGTCAGTCACAAATGAGCTCTGGCCAACATCGGTTCAATTCGCGGTACGATATCTCCTTCACTAATTCATGCGCACCACATCGCCCCCATCCTATCGCCCGCCGCCTACCCAACCCCGAAGAAGATCAAAGGGCACGTAGCGCTTGAACATAATACATTTCACCTACCGGTGACGATCCATTCGATGGCTAAGGTACGACAGCTAGTTAAGTTAGTGACTCCGTCTCTCTTTCCCATCACCGAAATCTGGCGTTCAGCAAACCACTAACGCCGTGCGTACTCCCTCTTACCTTTTCTAGCAGCCATTTTTCCCTTGTTAGGGTACAGCATCTGCCGACGTCTAATCCTCCTCCCACACCTCATTCTACCACTATATTGGCATTAAAAGTGTCCATTATCCCACCAGCATGGCATTAAGGGGATTTTTCTTTCAAGGGCGTCTTTCATGTGGGGTTCATTACCCCCTTTATTATGTAGACAGACAAACATCGTGCTTCAATGTCTTACCTAACTTTGTTTGCATTTCATGTTGCATTTGATGGGTAGCACAAAGCCTATTCCGATCTGCTAGATTGATTATTCTGCGATGTGGCGAACAATGACCTTCATCTCGATGCCTTATCCATGGAGGGTACTGAGGGTGCGATAAATTTTCGCAACTAATGGTTCTACTGGGTGTGATTGAACGAAGTGGCGGTGTAAATATTGTCTCATCTGGATGTCTTCGAGCGTCAATTGAGCTCTCTCATCAATGCTGTAATCTAAGTGTGGCTAAAATTATGACTGAATGTATTCCTTTTTAACGTGTGTGGATCCGCCAATGATAAATTCAATCTAATGGAACTATTGCTAAGGAAGGCGGCGTCATGAAGTAGTCCAATTTGTCCACCCAAAACTCACAGCAAATTCTACCATCTTTGGAGCAAAAGTCATTCCGTGTAATGAGGGCAGTCGCCTCTACGAACTGCCTCATCTGCAACGCACAACTCCACGCCTTGTCAATAATCATCCACTTCGACAAGATACGACCCCACAAAGGTGCTCTGCTGAATGGATAAAAGGATGAGGACTGCGAACTAGTGGGAGAAAGAAAGTCGCCTGACGGAATGCTTAATGCCAACCAGTAGGGCTTTGCGCTCAAAAGAATGAGGGAGAGGAGGAGGCTATGCAATACTTATGTTCCTTGAAACGAATCCATTTGGCGAGAGGTGAGAAAATAACTTGAGCCTAGTGGTAGGAAAGGTCGGTATCTCCGACGCTAGGATAACCAGTATAAATTAGAACTGTCATTATTCCCTTCTACATGAGATAATGACCATATCGTATAACATTGGCTTCACTCGCGTCGGATTTAGCAGTGGAGGCGAGGAGGCAGATGGCGATGCTACGGTTTATGCAAAAATACCTGTAAAGATGCTCCTAACATAGCACTCGATTGGAGCAAAATATTAGAAAATTAAATCTAGCATTGGGGTTGACATTGTAAGCCCTGCGTTTTCGTCTACATTGCAGGCGAGATTATAGATGAAAACTGCAGAAAGCGGGTTTTCTGAACAACATTACCCTTCATTCGGTAAATTCCCGGAGTGAAAAGTATCTATTTCAGGCATATTTTAGGCAGGTTGTTGAATTATTAAATGAGAGTTGACCTTAGAACGAACAAGTTATGCATAATTATGCAGATTTGATATTGTTTTAAAAGGCATTTGACTTCAGATCAATCGCTTCACCTGCAGGCTATTTAAGCTGAAGCGCGAGGCTGTCTGGAGGACTGAGTTGCCCTCTGCATCTAAGTTTTATAAGCTGAAGAGGAGGAAGAGTAGCGCCCGTTTCTCTTATTATTTTAAAAATTGGCTTAAGACTAGGCAAAACAACCGAGTTTTACGATGTCTTTGTCGTTTGCCTTGTTCGATCATTTCTTGGGGCGCAGAACAAGAAGCGATTTGCTAAGACGTGGTTAAGATCCTTGGATCCTGGGATATTGGCACCAAACCAAAATTGCCTGTTGTTCTGGATAAACGGAAGAAGAGGAAGCGAAGTCGCAACACGGCAGGTGAATTGATCAGGACCTAAAATACCCTATTTTACTTGTTGGGAAATTATTAACTCCTCTATGACTTCTTTCCAAGCCATAAACAATAGTGGCGGTGGGGCGGTCGCAAATTGATTCCGGAAAATCAAAAGGAAATTCTTCTCTCCATGAGCCGCCTATTGTGGGTAACAAGGCCGTCAATGCGCTTGCTATGGGGGAGGTTGCAATGCGGATTATTCTCGGTGGGGTGTCGTTTATGAACTTCCTGGAGTAGTTATGCAGCAGATTTTGGCCTAAGGCCAATGCGTTCTTCGTGTAAGGTGTACGATAGAGCTCTAAATGTACTCATCCTGTTTAAATGATGAATGGGTTGAATGCTGAAGAAGAAATGCAGTTTAGAATATGACGTGAGCATTATTCGAAACAACAGGTCGGTAGGAGCGAAACGGCTTGTATAATTTGTTTTTTTTTTTGCACCAGGACCCGGAATAATGTCCACGTCGTATCGAAAGTGCAGTTCTTTATCAGCAATCGACCTCCTCATCATTTGAATAAGGAAAATACAATCAAGATTGCATCTCACATCTTGACACGCAAAACGCGCAGGTTTCAAGCCATGGTGGTCACTACAACCGAAGATAAGAACTGGTAGACACCTGCTCTAGGAAGCGCATTCACGGCCCTGTCGCCTGCAATAGACGGCAAATGAAAGGAAAATACCCCTTACGATTTCACTAGCTCGAGAGTCAGCTCGTGATCTACCTCTTTTAACACTGAGTTTTGCTTACCGATTCGCGTGTTGAGGACTGTCAACACTTGGAGCAATGATTCGCCAGTATCATCGTTAAATACTGAGTCTCTGCAATCCTCGGGATCCGAGGTTTTTTAATGACATTAATTGCTTGGAGATGCTCCGGAAGGTGGGTGAATGAAATTGAACCGCGTAACTTCTACTCTCTTCTCTTGTTTAGTTTCTTCCAATGATTGAGTGGCCGATTGCTATTTACCCTGATGATGTAATGATCTGCGGCCTCCCTAGAGACAAGGTAAATAAAAAGGTGAGCGGTTTGATTTTTGTAGTGCTCACCTTCCTCAATCTTAGATGCCGGTGGCCAGGGATTCCTTCGGTATTAGGTTGATTACCTCTTCTGTGGCTCATGGGTACTCTGTGCTTAAAAGCAAAGCAGAGGAAACAAATTACGGTGTGAAGAGTAAAGAAGGAGAAGAGTAGAGTGGAGTGTGACGATGAGGCTGAGGTAAACGTGGTGGAGACTGTTCTGAACAGTGACATCCGATAATTAAATGTGTTGTGGTCTTACAGAGCTGCAGCTTTCGTGGGTTTTTAATTTGGGACTTGGGTTTAGCGGATTTGTGCATTGTGAGTTAAATTTATCATATTTTGGCATCAAACATAAAGGAAGGCTACTTTAAAGTAATGCATGTGCTTGATTTAAATGGCCTTACCATAGTTGTTACCACAGTATCCGCAATGGTGGGTGACATCAGCGCGCTGTTAAGATCGTCAACGCATGACGTATGCATCGGAGATGGAAAAGATAACTGTGATTAGCGAGGCGTGGGGGAGGAGGCCAGCCAGATCTCACGACGCTAACATTATTGCCTTGTCGTGATCCAAAAAGTCGTGACTTGACCTTGAAAGCGAGCTAAGTCGATACACAAGGCAATACGGTGGCAAGGTTCTACCTGCACAATCACCCTCATCCATATAACGCCATTCGGCCTCGAAACTTGTCCTTAAAATGTATATCTTTGGTTTCACAATGCTATCGCTTGCCACGAATCCGACCTAGACCTATTTGTAGGTCATACAGTGACGACATTTACACTTAAGTATGAACTGCACTAACGACGTGATCCCTAAAATCGGTACTGGTACTGCTGTGAGGGGATAGACTCATCGCACTAATAGAGAGAGTTGTCGGGTTGGCTAACGCATCATCCATTAACCGTAATGGATATCTACCTGCTTGAAGTCGCCACCAGATTAGCAATAGTCCTCTTAGCCTAGCGAGTTGCGTTTGGCGAGCATGCTTCTCGTAACTGAACCGGCATCACATCTCTCCGACATATAAGTTAACTCTTCAAATGGGCATCAATCTCATAACTGTTCACCTAGATTGATTCTTTTCTGGCAAGGAGGAGAGAAGGAGGCGAAGGAGACGAGGCCAACGCATCACGTGTTGTCTCGAGTGGTACTGTTTCACCGTGCTTCATTCGACTCAGTTCCGGTTTCTTCAGTTGTGGTAGGACCAAAGTTGGGTAATTGGTGTGCCACGAGCGCTCATTGAAATATTGAATGGGCCGCGCTTGCTATCAGGTGTGTCTATATGAATGTCGACTATTCTGGTGGGCGATGAAAATAGAGGAGACACATCTGATGCTTTCGAGAAGTGTCAAACAAAAGGGTAGCTTTGTCAAGAGCTCACTTTTCTCGGAGATCACTCGACTACTTCATCCTTAAAGAAATTCGCGACTTCAGTACTGGGAAGAAGTTTGTCTGTGTATGAAGGAAGAGAGGGATAGAGTAGCGAGCAGAAATAGAAGCGCAAACCCCAATCCAGGTCGCCTATGGAGCGCAGCGCTGTTGATTTCACTATGGCTGCTGCTGCTGTAAGGACGTAGAGACGCATCCCTCTGCAAAGTTGAACAGCCAGATTGACCAAGGTCGATATCTGCCACCCAATTAAGACGTGATTTGAACTTGAAAGCAAACTAAATCCATCCGCTGGCCCATATAGTAACAAGGTTCTACCTGCTTAATAATCCTTATCGATACAACGCCATTGATCTTGATATCTGTCCTTAAAATGCATATCTGTGGTTTCACAATGATATTATTTACTACGAAACCGAACTATATCTATTTATAGGTCATACAAAAACGACATTTACACTTAAGTACAAACTAAACCAAATTCTTAAGCCTTTAATTGACCATGGTCAAAGTCGCATGTCGTACAACAACGTCATTTTACCTTGAAGGTAGCCAACAAAAAGCTGAAAAATCAGCAACACATATTTGTGACGTCCCGCTAAAATGTGTTATTTACATCTTACTCCAATAGTTCTTCCTATTCTAGATGTTAAAAGTGCTGTGTAATCATATTAACTAAAACGAAATTTTTTACTCTGCCCCTATGATTCTCTTCTCTACTTTTGATTGTCCTTTTCAATGTGCAAGCGGTCTTCAGTAGATGTGATACCTAACTTCCCTCACTTTTTAATCACATTTCCTACTTCCCGCAATTTACCGATGCCAAAGTGACTTCCATGTCCCTCTAAACTGTTAAGCAGATCTTTCAGCAACCGTTCTGCAAGGCATCAGTGTCAGCATTGTAACATGACAAGGCCGGCTGACGAAGTACAGATCCCTATCAAACAACACCCCATCAACGTCGGCCAATGTGGAGATACGTAGTGTGATAATCGTAACACTACCTATCTAACCCTATTGCGTTTCGTCAATCTTCTTTTTCACCTAATTTTGCAACTTTACGGATCTCCTGCAATAATAAAAGTAAAATTTTAGGAACTCCATCAAAATTGGGTGTTTTACATTTCACTGCACTTAGTAAAACCAAATTTTTTCTTGTTGTCAGTGCTAAATTAGGCGACCCTCATCAGCCTTGCATGAACTAGTAAATTTACGCTCACTTGTTTATCTACCTTATTAGTGCATTCACGTGCTAACAGGAGCACAAAGGGAACCTAAGCTATTGTCCAGGCTTTGTTCGCTCCACACCTTTGGGGCCGAAAATAATATAATGCCCTGATATAAGGGATAGGAACGCTTGGCATTCCTCCCATTTGCCGTGCCGATGCACAGTTCTATGGAGACTTTCAAAACAATGCCGTCAGAAAGATTCGACCCCTTCTAAGCTGCGAACACCTTAGGGAAGAAGTTGTCCTAATCAAATTTCACTTTCATTATTCTCCCGCTCTTAGAAGCAGCAACTTCCATCCTCGGGGCTCAAAAGACACTGCTTTCTCCGCACGCTGCTTAATTTGACGGCAGCAGTACACTTTATTGGCATGGTAATAAAATGCTGCACACCTACAGGGCGAAACCAACAGGCCTTTCTTCTTATAATCTCGTCTATCACTCTAGAAGAAGTGAACATTACGATGGCTCTCTGCTTTTATCGGTCCAGTCACTGACACAGTTTTGTCTGGTTCTCTGGCCTTCAATTGAAAGCCTAAAATTGCGTTTTTGCAGTCTGGGAGGCTGGAAACTTGGACCACACGGTCAAATGCCCGTCTCCTCACATCACTTGACATTGACATCTGGTGATAATAAATGCAATATCCCACAAACGGCATGGATCGGCGTCTAGACTTTGCCCAAAAGCATCCCTCACCTAAAAAACTGATAAAATCTTCCTCTGCCTGCGGCGAATACTTGTGTAAGAGTTGATTGCCACAGTGGGCTTCGTTCTCATTGTATGGCTCCTGGTGCAATTCTCTGGTACAAACTTGCATCAGCACTCATCTTTCCTGTCCAAAAATCTTGGATCTAGTGAACACTGTACACTTGCTAGTCTGTCCATTTCCGCCATGCATCATTTCGACAGCAGCGAATATTTTCGGCGAGAAGCAAATTGCCTCCACTAGAGAATTAAATCTTCCATTTGATATCAAAGTCTATATCTCATCTGGCAGTACTTCTATCAGGCGTCGCTAAGTCGCACCGCAAATCCCACCTCCATTCCTTTCCGATGCTTACAGTTGTAAGGAAAATGCTCGGTAGGTATGAAACTTGTCCAAACCTTAACCTATTTTTACAAATATCTTTAGCTTTTGCATAATTTTGTGATCAGTTCTAGCATATACCGAGTTTAGTCTATAGGCGAGAACTTAATTTCGCACGTTTGGTTTACAGCAAACTGGCCTTAGCATCCATTCCCCTTAATTTTCCTCTTACATCGTTTAAAATGGCAGTTCAATTCAAGTCACTACCGCTCATCCCTTAAGTCAATTAAATTCTCTCGTTTCAAAGGGATCCAATATGCAAGTTAATTCTCAAGCGCTTTCAAAACTTGCTTTCACTTTCTGTACCTATGAGTAGATCCCGATTTTATAGAACCTACAGCACGTCCTGCAGTGACATCACATAGAGCTTTTAGAATTGAAAGGAAAGAAAACAGGCTCATCTGCATAACCAACTTTTTAGAGATATCAAGCTGATGTTGAGGTCAGGTATCGCCTCGGTTGCATGGGATTCTGGTGGCCGGCACATGTGGCTAATGGGTGTTTTTCTCAAACCACCGACCACCTTGTGATGGTTGATACCGAAATTTGATCAGAAGGAGAGCCAAGGGAGAAGCTCAAGATGGTAGGTAGGCAATGATTTACTCATTTGGTTAGTTTAGCTCTCGGCGTTGGGAAAGGAACTACTTTGCACCTTGGCAGGGTGAGCTGGCCTTCGGAGCCTATCAGTGAACCCAAGCACAACTCTATACATTGTATACGTTTCACGCGAATATTGAGTCTTGTTTCTTATTTGAAATGGTCCACGCACCTCTTTAATCATGTTTAGGCAAAACAACGATTCCCATTTGCATAAATCTTAAAAAGATGTGCATGGTTAAATTACAGTTTTATCGGAAATGTGGGAAAGGCATGTTGTCTCTGGAAAGTTGGTTATGCGGATGAACCTCTTTTCTTTCCTTCCATTGTAATAGGCTCCATGCGATGTCACTACAGGACGTTTACACACTTTATTTGCCTCCTTTCTTTGCTTGTGGCCTATTCTCTTCCTTCCCCCTCTTATACTGGAGGTCAAAGGAGAGTCCAAAACATTCAAAAAGCATGCAACACAGGTGATGACAATAAAGGCACAAGTCAAAGACTGGCGATCTGGAAAACACGGAACATCAAAATGGCTTTAGGTCCCACACTAGATGGAGACAATTTTCCCTACTTGTTGTTAGCATTCCGAATAACTCTTTTAGACCCAACGTCGCAACACGGATGCGACTCCAACACTGACAGTCAAATTCTGGTCAGCTGACGGCCTCAAAAGGCACAATTTTGAAAGAACAGTCATCCTTCAAAATGGATGACGGCCTAGAATCCGCTGTCGCAATCACCCACCTACTTAATACTACCTGCATCGCAAGCATGCAACAACTATAATATCTTAGTCAGACGATACACTTTTCACCATAAACTCACATACGAGTGAGAACATACACTTACTTGTTCGCTCCAAGTATGGGTTTTGCGATATTTGATATTTCGCCATTTGTATAGATTTGATTGGTTGACTTGTTCGGGTTTTGTCTAACGCACTTTGTACTGCATGCCTTCGAGGTGTTCGTCCACCTTCAGCAAGTGAAAGCTTGCATCCCCATAAAAAGCGAGCATAGTCATCCAGTGGTGGAGTGGCGTGGGCTTTGGACGTGTGGGTTGGGTGGTGGGTGGATAATTGTTTGGAGATGACCTATGAATGAAATAAGGTTGGCTCTCTCCCCTCAAAGGTTAGTCAGCTAACGACCCTCCCACTCTATGATTCTTGACTTTCACGACTTTCTCTTTCTCCATCATGAAGTGAGAATCCTCTTAAACATGATGCAGCACCTATTCTTGGGTGAATCAACGCCCAACAACAGACGCGTCGAGAGTGTTCGCCCCTAAATACTGAGTTCATTGATGGTACAGAAAAGGCGGATAGAGGCGACCTAGATGTTGATTGGTCACTCCTGTCATAGTCTACAACTGCAACACGAAGACCTAGAATGCACTCACTGAAAAGAAAAGCTCCTGGATAAATAAAAAACAAGGCAACCTTGATAAACTTGACAAAGATGAAGTACCAATGGATGACCACTGACAGCTATCAGTGGTGTATGCTGTTCAGAGCACGTAAGCTATAAAATCCTGCACATTACGCAACATTTGGATGATAAATGCCAAAGGGTGAGTAAATAGGACAGAAAGGAAAAGAAATGAGTGCGAAGACCTGCTTTTTACTGAAATTTCAAGTGTCAATCATACTGAGCAAAGGCCAATTATGCGCCTCAGTACACAGGGAGCAGAGCAATGTGAGACGACCGTGCGGATCCTCTCAGGACCAAATAATTGTATAACACGGTGAGACGGTCTCCTTATTACTTACGATTGGAACACGAGGAACGAGAATCTTTCCTAAAGGCAATGAAATCAAGTCTACATTATCAGCATTATCAGCATTTTGACAAACACCAACTTTAATGCAATCGTTAGCCTTCGAGCGACATAACCACCACCACCACTTTCACTAGCATTACCCAAAGCAATTCAGTAGTGTAGTGTGCATTGATGGAAAGTTGCTAATCTGTGGGTAAGTGAACTCGACAATGGGTAATCACCGCAGTTTACGCTGGTTGCTAGCATCAAATGCACGTGACTTGAGGTTGGATGCACACGCGTTGCATTCTGGCTAAAAAACGATGCTAGCGAAATTTTTTTAATGCACTTTATTTGTGAGGAGGCTCGCTACGTAGAAGGGTGGTTGCTTCCGTTTGTAGGATCTTCATCGTCCAACAGGTGGCTGATTCTATCGCATGCTCCCCCAATCATCAATAACTTACTGAGACACTCCAATCTAACAGGCGAGCAGAAGTTGGTTTGACAATGGTGAGGAGGATTCTCCTTCAATTTAATTGGACAGACCTGCTCACTTCTCATCAACGACCGTGTTGTCTAAAAAGGAATGTATTTTTAACAACGAAACCATGTGGATTGCCAAAACAGAAGTTGCCATAGGACGGTTTAGACAGATGTTCAAATTGAAGAAGTGGAGGAGGGGAAGAAACATCTGACATGAAACTGATCAAACTGCGACGGTTAATAATTTCATCGTCTTGCCTAGAACTGGGCCAGTTGTGACTAGGAAGTGCAAAGAACCGATGCAGGCTATGCAGTAGCTGTAATCGACTCTGAATGCAAATGTAAAGATGAGCATGCCAATTTGCCAAGAAAAATTGGATCGCAAAGAGGTAGCCAAAGAAGAAGGTAAATGGCGAAATGGAGTTAAAGTGAGTTACGAGGGGACACATGCAGTGAACGTCGTAAATTCTCTTCCGAGATGAAGTGGAATAGGTTCCAGCACTCTACCTTTTCTCCTGTGCAAATTGTTTCTTTTTTTCTCTCTCATTTAGTTACCTACTTGTGTCCATGATTGAAGAGTGACGCTTTTGGCCACTTGCTTAATTCTTGTATCATGGAGATGGGTCTGAGAGTTGCCAGCACTTCTCCTGTCGGTAGCTTACCATAAAGTCCGACGTGGGCTCTCCTTGTCTCGCGAGGCTCTTCCAACTACACAGTCGTGCTCCTCAGCATGTCGGTCCTCTCGTCTACAACCCGATTTATTAAATCAGCCAATAATCCACTCTGACTCTCGTTGGGAGCATTGCCATCCTAATATCTTCATCTCACCTTATCAATAAATATGTGAAACAACCCAATTTGTAGCTACCTTTGAAGTTGTTAATTTCAATACCTGTTTGTCCTCACAATTCACTTCCTGAAACTGGTATATCACATGTAATTTTTGGTCTTAGCTAAGCCTCGTGGTGGATGGTGGTAGGATTGGGGAAGGGTGTCCTCATGCCACCAATTTCTTTCCCGTGGTTATGGCTCAAGGCGTGTTGACCTGCACTCCTTCTCATAGTGGTGTTTGGAAAAGGAAGAGAAAGAAAGGAAAGACTTACCTACAATCAGAGCCTAACAAAGACTGCACACTCTCTCTCCCCGCCTTACACGAATCCCTTACTTCTTAACCACGGTCTCTTTGATCCTACCTAAAATCCACAATGGAAGCAATCTTGCTGCTCAGTCTTGTGACACAGTTGTGTAGGAGGATCTGCATGACTGGAAGGGAGGAAGAATTGCAAGAATGGATCCAAGAAAACAGTCTCTTACCCAAAGAGATCTGTACGTACCATGTTGATGACACCTCAGCAGTTGTTGCACTTCAGCTCCGGAATAGACCATTGCTTTCAAATGTTGTAGGACAATGGAGAAGTCAACGTCTTTACCCATGTTGAATGGGCTGTTCAAAAATAGATCATGGGTAACACCTTGATAAAGACCACAGCACCACTTCCACTAGCGGCCTTTAGAACTCATTTCCATTTCCATTCGAATTTATGCATTCAAGTATAAATTCTTAAATGTGCATATGATGAAGTAAAATAACCCCTTACAACTTGTTGATGTCCCCCCTAACCTATCCTTTGATAAAGCAGCAGACAGCAAGTTAAATAAACATGACGAACACAGCAGCAGAGAAGCTGGCTATCAAAACGACCGTGAGGTTGAGATCTTAGATACTATAGGGCTGGGTTTAACACTTTCCATAACATGGAGTCAAGATGATCCGATCTTTAGTGTCCGAGATGGAATGAAAGAGCCGCCTCGCAAAATGAACATAGCTGTTAATGAATACCTAAATATATTAAACCAGATGAAGGACGAAACTCAAGGTGGCAGGTGTAGAATTCATCAGAACATCTTAGAAATCGCATCAGTTAAGCAATATCACCAATTGTGTTTATTTGTCTGGGTCTGTCAAATTTTCCTGCTCGGAATTCACAAATTATTTCGCATCAATTTCATTGTTTGATATGCAAACGACCTTTATGCAAAGCATGATATTTTAACGACTTCAATTGTCACAACTTGGTGAAGAACGAATTTCGCGGGCATGTGAATGGACAATCAAATAGCTGCGATGAGGGGCGTAGAAATCGTTTATCGTCAAACTCTAGCAGTCAGAGTGATAATCAAAACACTAAAATGCAAAAATGGTCATCAAGGTTCATTAGTAGGACTTTGTGCAGTAAAACGGGCTAACGAAGTGAAGCAAAAAGTTAAGCCTCCCCAGAAGTGGGCGAGTCACAATGCAGAACAGCATTGATAAAGGAGACTACTCTGGAGGGCAGTGGATGAACGTTCTTCCCCCTTGCCATAAATGAGCAACACTGCCATTGCTATCGCTGCACTGAGATTAGCGGTGGTAAAGTATTGTTCTCCTATTGCGCCCATGCAAGCTGCACGCAACATCTTTTACTTTCGCGGTTCTAATCGCTCACATAGTTGCATTTAGGCAGCAAAATCTACCATTATTAGAGAGAAGGTTGATCGCATAGTGAAGGCAATTTCATTCACAGATTGCTTTGTCTGCAACACACAACTCCGTGCCTGGTCAATAGCCATCCACCTCGACAAGATATGGCCCTACAAAGGTGCTCTGCCGGTCGAATAGAGAGATGAGAACTGGAGACTAATAGAGAACAGAAAATCGCCTGATGGAATGGCTAATAGCAATCCGTGGGAGTAGCGCCGGGGTAGGAGTAGGAGGAGACTGTGCAATACTAATGCTTCTTGATACGTACCTATTTGCTGAGAGGTGGGAAAATAACCCGAGCCTCGTGGTGGGAATCGTCGGTATCTTCGACACTAGGAGAACGCACCTTCCCAGTAATCATCAGAACTGCTTTGATTCTCTTTTACACGAGGAATTAATCATGCCATACGACAATAGTTTTACTTGCGTTAGGATTAGCAGCAGAGGTGAGGAGGCAGATGGCGATGTTACGGTTTATGCAAACATGTCTGCAAAGATGCTCTTAATATAGCATTCGGTTGGCACAAAATGTTTGGAAATCAAACCTAGTATTAGAGTTGACAATGCAACTCCTGCATTTTTGTTTGCATGACATGCGGGATTAGAGACGGGAATTACGTAAAGTACAGCACTTTTGGTCGAAACTGTGAGGTTTCTAAACAGTGTAACATTCCATTTGGTAAATCTCCAGAATAAAAGGTAATATTTTCAGGCATATTTTATGCAGGTTTTTGAATTGTTAACTAGGTGACCTTCGCCGCTGCGCTTTACAAGCTGCAGTGGGACAAGAGTAGGGTACGTTTCTTTTACACTTTTTATCGGCTAACTTAAGACTAGACAAAGTAACTGAGTTTTACAATGTCTTTGTTATTTATGCTACTCGGTCATCTCTTAGGACGCAGAACGTCGTTAAAATGGCCAAAATCTTTCTGTTGAAATGGCTGCTAAATCACAACTGTCAGCTGTTACGAAGAAGCAAAAGAAGAGGAGACGAGGTTATAACGAATCGGGTAAATTGATCAGCGTCTAAAATGCTCTATTCCACCTGTTGGGAAATTGTTAAGCCCTTTGCGTCTTCCTTCCAAACCATAAATGGTTGTGTGGCAGTGAAGTCGAACCCAGCATCAAAGGTGGGCGGCCGCGAACTGATTGTCGAGCTAGTGGATTCAGAAGGATGGTATTCTCTTCATTTGCCGTGCATTGTGGGTGACAGAGATGTTAATGCTCTTACCATGGAGAGATTGCGCTGCGTATTATTCTCGGTGGAGTGTCGTTTTTGAACTTCCCAGTGTAGTTATTCAGCTGGTTTGATTTTCGGTTGTAGTAATACAATGGCCTGAAACCAATGCATTCTCCGTGTGGGGGTGTAAAATGGAGCCCTAATTGCATTTGCCCTGTTCAAATGATATACAAATTTATTGATGAAGAAGAAATGCAGTTTCGATTTGATGAGGACAAATTCCAGACAACCGACATGGCTTGTATATTTTGTTCCTTGCACTATGGATCTGAACAATGTCCACATCGTATCAAATATTGAGTTCTTTTTCAGCAATTAACCTTTTATCATTTGAAGAGGAAAAACAATTAAATCCCCAACCCACATCTTTACAAGAAGAACGCATTGGTTTCAGGCCATAGTAATCACCACAACCGAAGATCGAAAGCGGTGGACACCTACTCTAGGAAGTACATAAACGGCATTCCTCCGAGAAGAGTCCGCATCACAGTTTCTTCCATAGAAAGAACACTTACGGCCCTTTTACCCCCTATTGACGGCTCGTGAAAGGAGGACCGTCCTTCAGATTCCACTAGCTCTGGAATCAAGTTGCGGTCACCCTTCTCCGACAATGTGTTCTGCTTCACCTCCACACCATTGTTCACGGCTTGAAAAGACGATGCAGAGGGTTCAACAATTTACCCAAAGACGAATTAGGACTTTTTAGGCCTTGATCGATTTACCTTATTTTTTTACAAATTTGCTTCCTCTTTTTCCTTCCCTTTATAAAGGCAGGCGATTGTGATTCGACGTCTTCATTCCCACCAAGTATTTCCACCATTTTAATGACGTCTTAGTAAATCGCCTTTTCTGCTTCCTAAGAAATGATCACGTTATGCCAAAGATAAAGACATCGCTAAACTCGGTTGTCTTGCCTAACCTTAAGCTAGTTGAAAAAATAGCCAGGAAAGGAAGACACCCCTTACGATCTCACTAACTCGAGGATCGGTTTGTGGTCAACCTCTTCCGACGCTGAGTTCGACTTACCAAGTTACGTGTTGAAGACTGTCAAATTCGATGGACAGCTGGCAGCCATAGCAATTATTCGCCAGTATCGTCGCTAAATACTGAGTCTAATACAAAGATGCGGTGGTGATTCCTTTTGTGTACATCACAGTCTCTGCAATTCTCGATGTCCGAGGTTTGCTGATAGTATGACTTGTTTTCAGATGCCGCGAAGGGTAGGCATTTGGCATTCAAGACGTTACTTCTACCCTCTCCTCTTATTTAGTTTCTTGCAATGGTTGAGTGGCTGATTGCCATTTACCCCAATGAAATAAGGATCTGCGACCTACCTGGAGACAATGCAAATAATAAGGTGAGTGGCTTGATTTGGATAATGCTAATCTTCCTCAATTTTAGATTCAGGTGGCCAGGGATCTCTTCGATGCCGAGTCGATCACTTCTCTTGTGGCTTATGACTACTATGCGCATTAAATCGAAGCAGAGGAAGAGAAGGAAGGTGAGAAGAGTAACGAAGAGGAGGATCGGAGTAGAGTGGGAGACGAGCTTGATGGAAATGATGGTGCTGTGGAATCGAATTTAGAGTAGACGAAGTGGAAACTGTCCTGATCAGTGATGCTCGGTGATTAAATGTGATTTGCTCTCGCAGAGTTGCAGTTTTTGTCGGTTTGTGAGATGAAACTTAAGTATGGCAAACTTGCGCATTGTGAGTTAATTTTGTCATATTTTAACAGTGAATATGAAGGAATGCAAGTTCTGCAGTTTAGCTTCATTGGCAGACTCTCCATCTAAATGGACTTCATCTCCTCCATTTGTAAGCACCTAAGTAGTGCCTGGAAAACAATTGTGGATAGGAGGCCATTGTTGGCGTACTCTAATCCACTTAGGATAATCTGTTACACTTTGTCATTGGTCCTAGAAGTTGGCGAAGATCAATGTGCTTCGTTTTCGCTACCTATAGTGATGCGATCCAGAATTCTTCGACTCTTCTTGGTGAACAACTCTTAGCACAAAGCAACAGTCAGCTCCTCTGTACTGTTCAATGACGGGATGCTGTTCTGACCTCTAACGTCTGCCAACCCTTTCGAAAGTGCAAATCTTTTTGAACCGTTTCATCCACCTACTAGTGCTTAACAGGAAGGCATGTCAGAAGAGAACCCACCGTTCAAACAATTAAAGAGACATTACGACCTTTCCCACCATCAGTCCACTGCACGAAATGGTGCCCAATGTCGTCGTTTGTTTGATTTAAAGTAAGTTAATGCTTAAATCGTGCGGAACGGACCCTTCGCCTTAGTTCTTTTGACATCTCAATGTGCTCTCTTCCTTACTTAGGAGTCTATTCTACCAGCCTTTCTTTTAAGTTACGCAGAGAGCCTTCGGTCTTAACAAAACCCTTGCCAAAAGTACCTCATGAATGGACTTCGGTGAAGAAAGTGTTGCATCATTTGCGTTGCACATGAATCAGCGCTACAGATGGTTAATTAGGCCAGAATCGGACAGTTACTGGATTCCACTCAGCAGATATCAGCGCCAATGCTGACGCTCCTGCTACTATCCTCTTTTCCTCCACCGTAGGCAATCTTAGAAACACTGAAGCAATCTAAATCGTGTGGACTAGTGCTGAAATACATTTGAGCTTAATATTAATTCAGCTGCACGAGTGTCAGAAGGAGTCTGCATGGAACTCCTTCTAGCTTATCTTATGCTTGTAAGAATGAATGGGAGTTGTTTGCAAACAAATGGAAGCGAAAATGAAAGGCTGGCATGCTGTTAGAGCATAATGCATTGGGCCACAATATGAGGGTTTAAAGTTAATCGCTATTCGAGGAATTTGTGACGCAGGGCCGTAAGCAGCCTACGATGCTTTCTCGATTCACCGCAAACTTGACTATATGGTAGGAGCAGATAGTATCCGGTTCACGTGGCAGATCAGCCATAATGATTTGTTCAAATTCGTGTGTGAACAGGACAGGTATTCACCTAAGGACTCTTCTTGGGAGGGAGTTACAGACTACTTATTCTGCCAAAAGCTAGGAGATCTTTAGATATTTTTCGTCATTATGGTCCGCTTGTAGAGAAGGGAATAGGAAGTCTCGAGCAACAGTAAAAGAATTTTTTAGGCGAATAATGCTCCTAAGGTATGCTAAAATGCAATCCTGTAGGACTTCAGAAGCATGCATACAAAATTAATGTGAAATTCCTGCTTTAGTATTTGCACTGTTGCTATACCGTTTCAACAGAATGAATATTCACCTTATTATTAATAGACAAACCTTAGTTTAGGTTGTTTCAAAACACACCTGTAAGGCATTTTAAGCAATGTGCAACCTTTTTGTCTGCTGTATGTGGGAAACAAACAGGCCACCTAGGATAATGTGAGCAATACGGAAGTGATTTGATTTATTAAGGCTAGAATTTGTTTAAAAGGGTTCCAATGAAACAGTAAGCAGTGATTAAATTGGAAGGCACAGCTGGGTTCAAGTTTGATGGTTTCAGCCATTTGAATGTCCGCAGTTGCTGTGCATCCAAGACGTGAATCAATCGGAGAACCGAACAAATGTAGACCATTGGGCTTACGTTCCACCCGCAATCACCATTACTCTCATTCGACTTACGATTTCGAAGTCAAAATCGAGGTGGATAATTAGGCGTGTTCGGATTACTGATCGGTCATCATCGCTTTTTGAAGGAAACGCCTAACCTTATTCACACACCTCCAAGTTAAGCCTCAAGTTATATCGGTGATGATGGAAAGTCTACAATCAAGGAAGTAAATAAGACGAGAACCCATCACTAGATCAACTGGCAGAGCTGACGAAATCGTAGTGAGAGAGGATAGGCTTATGTTTGCATTTGGCTGTGAACAATTCAGAGATATTTAACTATTTTTCCTGCTTTGCACGCAAGATAAGCCTACAATGTGCCCACTTTAGAGAGGATCCTACCAAAACGTTGCTGGTGGCAGTTCTGGCCAAAAACCACTAGACCTTTAAGTATAAACAATCAAGGCTATGCAGCCATAAGAGAAGAAGCGTCGAGATCATGTTGTCTTTTGACATTCGCTCAAATCGCATGTTCTGAAGTGTGATTCATTGTGACTAAAACGAATTTAGGTTGGAAGGATGGATTTGGGCATCTGATGAGGTTGACTCAAACAATGCCCGTTTGCAGCTGCATCCTGTTAAAATCCATCTGCGCAAATTTCAAACATAAAACGAGTATGGAAGTGTCGGAATGATGGTATTCTTACAAAACTGCTTTGAATTGTGCATTATTACTTAACAATGGGACTCAAAAAGGAGATGTCTGGGGAAGGACCATCAGGATGGCTGCAAGAAGCCACCTTTTTGCCCTAATAGGAGAGTAATTAGTGGCTTCTTCTGTTGTGCCGGCAGTTCTACTACACTTAATCATCCCGTGGCTACTGAAGCAGAATGAGTTCATGAGATTTGCTAAGAGGGCGTCCCGGAGATGATAAGCTGGATAAGAGAACGCAGCACATTTCAGTCTCATGTCTGCCGACATGGTTGTAGCTTCAGGAGTCCCATTGTCATCTTAATATTGAGGCATTTTGTTCATTTTATGTCAGCTTTTTCATTAACCTTGCTTATGCTATGGTGAATCGGGCTGAAAATCCTACTACTCCTCAAGAAAATTGATTTTAGGTATCATAAAGTATTGTAGCTGTAAACTCAAAAGTCCCTGAGGCTGGTGGCTTGTTTCATTTCGGTTTTGCACCGTTTTAAGAAAACATCTAGGCATTTCAGAATGCATGATTTCAAAGGAAGGCATATACTTTTGAATATTTAATTATCTTTGAATGCTTTACATGGGAACATTCCTTGTCTACTGAATGCATCTCAGTCAAGTATGCATTTGTTAGCAACCCAAGGGCCAACAATTGAGATTCCCGTCAAATGCAGCGTGTGCTTTGCAGAGCTAGGAGTCGGGAGTGCGAGCTGTTGGAAGTTGGCAGGTCGGCTATGATCAGGCAAAAGTGTCTGTCATTTGAGTCGCATCAAGGCCATTTGCATAAGCTGTAACATTTCGGTAGCATATGGACAATGAAACAGTGCCTAGAGGCTTAAATATGGTTTAAAATGAGCTCAACCGATCGGTTAAAATTATGCTTGATAATTTTGTCCGAGGCAGGAAAGCAGACCAACTAAAGTCGCTGTGATGCCAGTTTTGTTTAGATGACAATAGAAGTAGGAATGAATTTGATGGGATCAGTTCCCTAGAATGACCTAGATCTCGAGTTTTTAAAGAATGAGCACCAAAATTAGGGGTTTGACACCCCATCAGCCAGTAGGAGCGATCTTCTGATTCATTTTGCACTCATACTTTGGTGTTTTGCAAACAATCGGAAAAATAAGCGCAAAATGAATTGTCGAGCCCTCGAAAACATTCGAGAACAGCCTATTTTAACAGCAGTAGACATCCTCAATGCACATAAGTAGTAAATATTTTAACTTTTAAACGCATATGAATGGTTGCACGCATTCCTGTCTAAGATTGGTTAGCCTTGCTCAATGCCAAGGCATTTGAAGACTCCTTGATCTTTTGTCTCGGATAGGTCGTTCATTCTCATGTTCAACATTTTGGTCTTCATAGAAATTCTCATGATTATTTGCAGTGCTGGCTCTAAATAGCTCATCTTATATTTTAAGCATGCAATGTTTGTTTTACGATCACTGCCATGCCTTTTGCTTGTTTGTTCTCATTTAAATACCTTCTACGTCAATACTAAGCAATCAATCACTATGACTGCTTAGTTTAATCCGATTTTAACAGTCTGCTTTATAGGTTACCGAAATGTATCCCCTTTAAAGACATCACACGAAGACGTTCATCTGCTTCTTGAATAACTTGGCAGATAAGTAAAGACCATATAAGCCATGAGAAGCAGATTATGATTTGAGGTGGAAGAATCTACTTCTATTCGACCCTTCGCGTTGGCGTCTCAAGATATTGTTTAGGCCATCTTCGCTTGGGGAATCATTTCTAAGTAAAAAATAGGGATGCTGAGGACATATCACCAATAGCGCCTTGTAAAATCTGTACGCAATAACGAAGCAGAGCTCTGTATTTCAGCTTTGAATGTCTCTGCTGTGCTTGAATACCACTTCAAAGGACAAAATAGCAGAGGAATGAAAGCATTTCGCACGCTGGCGATCAATACAACGCATGAGCAATTGACTAAGAGCAGATCAAGTGAGATGGTGCAGGGTTCATGGCATTGCTGAATCGTTGCAGAAAGCTTCTTTAAATATTTTGCGTGTTAGAATCATTGCCACCGAAACCTACCAGCCCTTTGGGAACGAAGTGAATTCTTATCGTGCACTATTCGTTACAGCATTGAACCCAAACAATGAATTGGACAAATAAAGCGGCGCCTCGATTATTTGATAAAGGACAACAAAACTAGCATTTAGTGAGGGGCAGTAGTTATACTATAGTAAATTTGTTGTCGACCTTATTATCAATGGCAAGTAGTCGTTATGTCTGTTATGTGTATCCCATCTATTCATCGTCCACTCAACTTTTTCCAATTGATGGCAGGGTTAGCGCATCGCTCCCTAGACAAGGTGATTATACCATCCAAATGGAGTGCTGCCTTGTCAGTTGGTCTCTCTCCCTCTTGAAGAGGTGCCACAAATAGTCACCTTCATGTGTCTACTTGTTTTCTTACCTCCGTCTGCAGAGATTCGCGGTTCCGCTGGCAAAGTTGGATGTGCAACGTCTTTCCATTCAGCTGCAAGTTTCCAATTTTAATTTTACTCTTCCTCGTTCAAAGCAGCAGGTTTAATCACGTTTTTCTTACATGCTCAGATTCGTGGACTTTTGGAATTGAAGTGAATTTTTAGAACCTTTTTTCTGATTAAGCTATGCTGTTCTGTGCTTTTCAATTTTACACAGGCTGTCAAATTTCACCTAAAATTGAACAAGATACCAAAGTAAGAAAAAATCCGTTTAGAGGTTTTGTCGTTTCTTTAAGAGTCTACCCACTGATTGACAGGTCCGTAATTAGAAACCAGGTGAGGAGGATCTCTAACAACTAAGCGAATATAACAGATAAAGCCTCGATTTTCATAGTATTATTAGACCCAAACCGAGTGCCACGCTTTTGAGCTGCATCCAATCGGACAATTTTGGACACCTAAGGCAACATCTTTGCTTGTCTAACTTGAATCCTTCACAGTTCTGTACTGCACAATCCACCCCATTGCATTCTGAGCTACGTCAGCCTCCGGTAATCCTATTCGGGTGGATCATTTGCACTTGGGTTCTTTTTGACTGTTTGATAATCATCAAGATTAACACGCGCTTTAGCACAGCTTTTGAGGAAAAGACTTCTAACCTTGTCAGGTTTCACGTAGACACAATATTGTGATCCACGAAGAAGGCTTACGGTTGTATCTCATCCGGCTAGCGTGTGGTATTCGCAAATTTTATTTGCCAAAATAAAGATGATTTAACTGCCATCTCCTGATGAATGCGAAGGCATTGCAATGCTGGAAGAACTAGTGTTGGTTGGGGTGGCTGTTGTTCACGTAGTTCAATTTATGCCATGGCCTGACACTAAGAGGGCGCATAGGATGGCCGTGTCAAGGCCAATTCACTGCAAACGATACACTGTTTGCGTACCTCATAGGCGATTATTTCGGGTAACCGGTCCATCAATTTTACGTTGTAAAATGGTTGCTTACTAATCACACTTCGGTGTAAACAAAATTACTCGACCCCTTTTACTTGGTCATCTTCCATTGTCCGATCTCGCTTTAATTCTGCAACCTTGAATTGAGTGCATTTTCCTTTTGGATATTTGAGTGTCATATGTAGATGTGACACTTGTGAGTGTGGTGGTAAAAGAAGATTCTTGCTGGGCACCGATGATGAGGCGAATCACACTCGATTCTGCTCTGGTGACTCATGTGGGTGAGCTGAAATGCTAGCATTACGTTTGAGAGCGAGGTCAACAAATGCCTCTTCTTCCATCATCGCCACTGTTGCATTAATATTGGCTTATAAAGTAAGTAAATCCCAAAATCCGTTTACCATTTACACTCACACTGAGCGCTCCTACAAAGCATTATCCTCCACATCATATCTTATTTTGGAAGTCGAAACGCAGCCTATGCTAGGAGTCTATTCAAAAGGGTGGATAGATGAATGAGTGAATGATGAAATGATAATACGTAGGTGGGGATGGTTAAATAAGGCCTGAAGTGGACTGACTGCTAGTGCCTTGACCAATAAAAAATTAGTGGATTAGCAGAATTCAGGTGTTAATGGAAGTGCAAAGCACAGGTGTTTGATGTTTAGCTGGGTCAGACTCTTCCTATAAAATTGTCCTCAAAAAGACACGTTTTTTAAGAAGGACTAGAAGGTGTAGGCTCCAATTTCCACACAAAATATAACCTGCAAGGGCCGACCCGACGGTCGATTTTGGGCTTTGGCTAGTGTGAAAGAAGTTTGATGTTTTTGATAGATGCTTGTAGGACCTTGTTTTCTCAGTATAATGATTGAGCAATATTTAATCAAACACTACCTTTATTCTTGATGCTCAAGAAAGTAGTTTTACTGCTTTGACCAAATTTCCTGACAGCATCGAACGCGTGATATGTTGGAATGGAAAGAGGGGGCTAAGGAAACACGAGAGCTAGGCGGTTCAATAGGAGTTTAATTCTAATCTTTCTAAAATAAGTACATTTTTACTACCGAAGCATCGAAGTGCTGTTTGCTGAGCCACTGAGACTGCCAGTGAATGGAAGCAAGATTGGCTGCTGTAAGGAACTAGTATTCGTGCGTGCCACACCGCAGTGATATAAATGGACTAAGTTTGTGCATCGGATTTGAATCGATGAACATCAGTACTTCTGCCCTGCCCAGTGCTCCCAACATCTGCTTTTTTGAGGCAAAACACATTATAAAGTGTTGTTTATTCTGAACTGTTCCAGCATCTCATCGTTCTTCCACATGAAAGTATGGTAGAGCTTATTTTAGTTTCCATTTTATGGAAACATGCATCAACGTGCCTTGACAATGGAGTCGTTTTGCTAACAGGAATGCTCCACACTTGTCTACAGGGGTGGAGATTTCTCACTGACTGTTTGTGGCACCAAGGTGCGGCCCAATTTGCCGAAGGCCAAAATAAAGGAAGTGTTTTGAAGGGGCATGGACACTGAGTGAGAATGTGACGTGCTTGACTTTCCTCCGTTGCGCAATAGTAATAGCCGAGGCGAGATAAGCCATTCCTCTTAGAACACAGAACATTTAATAGAAAGCTGACGATTAGCCCACAGAGCATGACTTCACCCACCCCATTTCCAACAAGTTCACCACAGCCTAGATTCTTCATTATTTTCTGTCAACTGAACCTTGTTCTAAATAGGAAGGCTCATTTGTCCATTAAAAAGCTCGTTGACCAACCTCACACGATAAGCTTACAGCGCTTACATTTGGCTAATTATAACAAAAAGTTGAGGGAAAAACCTTAGGGGATAGATGACGAGCTCAATTGCACAAATCAGGACGTCAAATATAAGTAGCAGAGTAAACACTTACTGCAGTCTCAACTAGGCGATAAAATCAAACAGAACTTAACTGCAAGGAACGAGGACGGACTCGATTTTGTGGCATCCGGGGCTCCGTCGAGGGCGTAACCTTTCTAGAGTGCGCCTTTATGCGCATTTTTGTTGCCATGAAAATGCGATGCAATGCCTCACGAAAGGAGTGCAAAATAAAGTGTATGCTGTCAAATTGGGCAATTAGGTTCTTGGTGAAAGAGTGTGGCAGGTTCTCTAAGTTCTCGAATGACGGCAATGTACAGAAGAGGCGATTCCCTTATCCTCTGCAACTGAGAAACGGAGAGCAGAAGCCATTCCTGGAGGTAAGGAAATTGACTTAACTCGGAAACGCTCTCAACTTTCCAGATAACAGCTACTTATGTTTCAGAATTGACTGGCTGCTGATGAGTTGATAAGATTTACCCTAGAGTAAAATCGACCCCCCAATAGAGACCTTAAATGAGGTGTACGGCCAAAATAATGCATGAACTTATGCTTTTGGAACTTCAAAGTTCAGATTATTTTTGCATCTTCTCCCGTCTACACTAAGGTAATTTTTCTAAGTGGCACTTATTCCTCTCATCGGTTAAAAGATTAATGAGTTGCGCCAGAACCCGTTGAAGATATGGTACAACAATATTTGGGCCCAATACACAAATTCGACAAATGCAAAAGAATTGGAACTGTACTACTTATGTTCTTTAAATGTGCTTTGTAGGTCAGAGGCAAGAGGATAATTGGAACCTGGAACCAAGAGCGCGATTTACCCCCATCCTGAACTCTCCTACAAGATCTCTCTGAACCCTTCTTACCCATAATAAAGATGTCGAAGCGTGTTTAGACCTATAATAACAAGGGTGGTAAGAGGGAAGGGGAGGAACCTTCCACACTGGTGGCAGCGCTGGTGGACCTTCCCCATTTTAAAGAAGGAATGAAATGAGCAGAGGATTCCGCTGATCATCCACGCTCTTCCGCATGAGCTTTTCTTTGCAGCAATTGATGCCGGCGTCTCACCTAACTCCGATTTTGACCAGTGCTGTGAGATACTGGCTCAACTTGTTATCGACCAGAGAGAGGAGTCGCTGGGTAGGGAGTTCTTTCTCCGCGATCAAAAGCCAGGCAAAAACAACGAGGAGTACGTTGGGGTCCTACAAATCCTAGCCGGACGGGCATTCAGAGGCTGCCCACCTAACAAGGTGAAAAGTTGGGTGTCCGTTCAATTCAAAGCCGGAGTCCGACCATCGAACATGGCAGCGAAGCTCTACGCCGCGAAGACCAACGATTCCAGCCAGATGGTAGAAGCAGCAACCAGGAAGCGTCGGGAACTTCTCCTGAGATCGCCGTTTTATATTACCAATCGTCGACCGAGTCCTACACGTCCACGTTAGGCTCCGTCGCGCCGTATCTCAAAAGCAGACGAGCACAATTCCTTATCCTGCCTACCCTCACATGGTTCCCTCCCATTTATGTAAGCCTCTGGCAAGCTAGAAGGACGTCCCTGCAGTTTTCACCTTGACTCAGGCGCAGCCAGGTCATTAGTGAATCCTCAAGCGTTCCCAAATCTCCACACCAAGTTGTGCACTAGTCCTCCCTCTGCAAAACTTCTCTCAGCAGATGGGAGAAAGATGAAGGTTAAAAGGAAGACGCCATTAAAAGCCTCACTAAGGGAAGAAACCCGGACAGTTTAATTTATTATGTGCCCTAAGTTAGTTTGGGATGCGATACTTGGCGTTGACTTCCTTCGTAACACCAAGGCGGTCTTGAATTTTGCAGAAGGCACATTTGCGAACAAGTAGTAAAAGAAAACAACGCATAACAGATCTCTTCTAAATTAGAGTGCAGACGAAATCTGTAGTACCCTTTTCGAGACTGCGGACATTCCCATCAACAACTCAGATGAGCTTTGCTCCCAGTTGACGTAGATCACCGATAGCAAGAGAAAGGAGCCGCGCTCATTGCTTAGCAAGTATCCAAACATGTTCTCATAGCAAGAGGCGAAAGTCGGAAGAACAAGTGTCGTCAAACGCACTATTGGCACCGGCGAAGCTAGACCCATTTGGCAACCACTCAGACGCGCACCGCCGCCCCTCCTGGAAGAAGTAAACCATCTGGTGGAAGAGATGATCTAGGATGAAGTTATAAGGCCATCCAAGTCACTATGGGCCCCCCAACCGCACTGGTAAAGAAAAGCAACATTATTCTGCGGCTGTGTCAATTACAGGAAGCTAAATACCATAACTAAGACAGACACATTTCCCTTACCTCATATTAACGACCCCTTGGATTCCCCCAATGGGTCAAAATGGTTCTCTACACTGGACGTAAAATCCGGATACCAGCAAGTAGAAGTAGCGGAAAAAGACAGAGAAAGGACGGATTTCATAGTGCACCTCAATTAGTCCACGCGTCAAATAAGACATTGATGACAAGGAAAAGAAGGTGAGCATTTTGTTGGCACTCAGGCCAGTAGCATAGAGCTGTCACACTAGTTCCTTATCCTCTCCTCCCTCTCTTCCTAGTTCTTCGTCAAAATTTTCAGGAATGACTGACGCATTGCAATGACAACAGCAACGAATGAAGCCACTGTAACTGAGGCCGCAGTGTGTTCGCTGTGGGATGTGCTGGCGCCATTCTGCATTCTGTCTCGTAGACTTCTTAATCCATTGTACTATTCAACGCAAAAGATCAACCACGATGGATGTTGAAAAGCAGATAAAGGGGTCTTAACGGCACAACGACTGTGTGGGACTTTTTAATGCCCTACTATTCCGCGCGATCCTTTTTGTATGACGAAAATGAACCTACTACCAGACGATCTTCTCGAATTGCGCCTTTGAACCACATAAATGCAACTTTGTTGTCACTGACATAAAGTTCTGTTACGATGCCTTTCTCAATGATGACATCCTATTCGCCATTCCTCTCAGGCCTGTCAGCGGCCGCTAGAATCGGCCACGACTGGTTGAAAATGCAATTTGAATTGCATTTGCTACCGTCAATGGGTACACTTGGCATTGCTTATTTCATTCTTCTTAAGGTGGAAGTTTAATGTGTGGGTGTTGTGGAAGTGGCCAATCATAACTTGACATCTAACGAAAGGAGAATGACCACAAACGTTGCCCGTTATGAAACAAATAAGCCCTCGTTCATTCCAGCAATTTCAAAGTGATCAGCGTAGCGAAGAAGCCTAGGACGCACTTTTGCTAGCATAAGATTTACGCACCTGAAGTGTCACACTAAAGATTTAATCTAAATAAAATAAGCGGATGCAGTAGTGACAACTCTCTTCTTTGCTCATCACGGGCCTATGCAAAGATAAACCCTCCCCTAGTCGAAAAAGCCAACACCTGACTTAATCCATTAACAATCTTTTAAGCACCCATCAAAAATCGGCACTCTTGTTGAAGAACTAATCAGAGCAGACAGTTGAAATGTTTACAAGTTACGGAGACAACAAGTATCGTTTCCTTAATGGCGCGATACTTAACGGCGACATTGTTTCTGCCACGGTGAACTTCTTGCTAAAGTGCATGATTCAAAGCACAATGATTTCTGTTTGCTGACTTTGGTTTTCACCGCACAACTGAAATAAATTTTACAGATTTCCTACAGAAGACGTTCAAAAGAGAATAAAGTCTTGGTGATGTGGGACATTTAATTTTCCTTGGTTTTTATGAACGAAATTGCAATTAATACACTTAAATCGATACCAGGATTACCTTAATGCGATGCAGAACTGGAATAAAACAATGAGACTTCAAATTACTCATCGTCCACAATTGTCTAGTTGTTCTAACTGCAAAGTCACGAAAGTGTTTTTTGTGAATAAAGGAATAATAAGTGCCTCTCAACGTCACAAACCTCGCATTTTCACAAATGTCCGAAATCGTGGTTAAGGATGCGCAAATCGCAACAAAGACTTGACTAGGAAATGCTCCATTGGGAAGCAATGTAGAGGAGTCATTACAGTTATGTTCTCTCCGCTATAGTAATACATTGGTAATGCAAGCAGACCTACTGATCTCTAAATTGAATGCCTAATGCACACTGCTATAATAATATTGAGGTCTATTTTGCATTTTCGGGAATAATACTTGTTTGTTTTTATCTCTCTTGCAAGGCATAGATTGATGCCCCTGTAGTCTGTAAAGCCGGGACTACCAAAACACCTTTAAGCAAGAAGATAATTCTTCGTTTCTTCGGAACACAACATCTCGAACAATGCAGAGGCAGAAAGTTGGTGCACAAAATGTCTGAATACACAGATTTGGTTTTAGACGGTTGAGGTCGAATTGAACATAATATCGTAGCTGAAAGTGCGATTCGCATTCACAGATTGCGCTTCCTTCGAGCTGCTCATTCCAAATGTACTTCTCTTCATGCCAACTGTGTCTACACTTCACGTGGAATGATTAACAACGCTGTAATCACCCAAGCATGTAGGTCTGCTCGAAAAGTAGAAATTAAACATTTTAATTTGCCATTTCGTTTTCTACAGCACATCAAGCGCGAATAGTGTAGGCAAGAGGGTGTTTTGGAGAGCGTCAGAGATGAGCTGATGGTTCGCCAAGAAGCAAGCTCTATGAACAGAACGGTGAGCTACAGACGGGGGTGAATCGCAAGTGGACGAAAAAACATCGATAAGCCTTCTACTGTCTAAGGCAATAGCTCCTATCCGCTTCGATTCCGACGCAAATTAAATACCGACATGACATTCTCAATGAGTTAATCAAGACTGTCAATTAATTGAATAGCGGTTATTTTGAACTGTTATTGTATCATTTCACTGACATTAAAGCAATGCATTCGCCAATTTAACGTCTTACCGAAGCATTGTGACAAAGTAAGTAGCAATCTTAGAAACAAATGCCCTTTATCCCTTCCTATTTTGCATTTTATTTTAAAAACGGTCCATTAGAGAAGCAAATTCCTAAATAGAGCTACAAGTTGGTTGACGGATTATCAGATTACATTAGAGAGTTTACTTTCGTCATTAATATTTTTACTTCTTACGCTCTGGACTGGTGTGCGCAATATGCTAGTGCGCATCACGCGATTTGATCTGGGTGAGAGGCGTTTGGCAAACACAGATGTGATAGAGGAGACATCGCAAATTCTCCCCATCTAGACGAGTGGCAGGAAAGGCAAAGCTTGTGTCAGTGTTAAATCCATCCCTTTGCTCAATGGGCATGAGGCTTGAAAGCAAAGAGCTCAACATGGCATATGATACCCTGGTGGCAACCCTAGTAAACCTCATCTCTTTCAGCTATGACATGAGCATGAAAGAGTGGTTTGGACCTGACAAATGTGACCATTCACTTCATTTCTGACGCCGAAGTATGGGCAGAAGCCTTCGTACCTTGCTAACTCCCCCTAAGGTCTGTGTATGGCCGTGATAGACGCTGGTTTCATCACTAATACCGACCTGGTTCAGTGCTGTCACGTCATCAGCGAAAAAGATAGGACCCTCGTCCATAACTTCATTCATGTCACCACAGAGCGAGTCAGAATGACGAGAAGTATGCTAGGGAACTGTAATGGAAGGAGCTTGCCATGGCTTATTCCTATATGGAGTCATGGTTGGACAAACATCCAGTGTGGTCGCGCAGTTTGACCACCCAGTATGGTTGAGATGTTCTGCGGCATAAAGGCAAATTATCATCGCCAGCTGATCGTGCAGCCTCAATTCGTTGCATGTTCAAAAGTCGGTCGGACTCAATGCTCTCCCACTGTCCCCATCCAGGCCCACGCTATACCCTGTTATTAGATTATCCTCAGTGCCCTCATCCTCCTTGTTCCCACATGCTCTGCATTCATTTTTGCAAGTTGTAGACGAACTTGAGGAGCGTCTATGCAGTTTCCTAACTTAAGTCCGCAGCAGGATAGTTCATAATGAACTTTTAGGTTTTGCTTACCCGTTTTAACAAGACCACGATCACTTTTACTATAAGGCTGCGTTCGGCAGAAGGATGAGAGACGTGAGTTGTCCTTTAGAGTCGGTCATAGTCATGTATTCAGGCACCGCTGCCTAGTTTAGGCCAACTTTGGAATCATCGGTGCGTAAAAGCTGTTTTTACTTCGCAAACTTATCGTCAAAGAGAATCTTACGTATCAGCTTAATAGGAACGATGGGCAGTGTAAAGCATTTCAATGGCACTCTACCCAATTATTAGTTTAATTACCATAGAACTACGTGACCAAATTACACAGAACCTGGTCGGTAATGTCAAACAAATGAGGCGATAGTACTTTTTGGGAGATCAGAATACAATATTTTGCTGAAAGGAAGTCGTCAAAGCCCTAGCCTTTTTAATGTTTTCGTCATGGTTATTACAGTGATTCAGTAAATGAAATGAATCGGTAAGCATAATAGCCTTTGGATGCCTCATTTTAGAGCATGATTCCCATGCAGATGAATGAAAAATTCGCAAATATTCACTACCCCAGGCATACCAGCACTGCCTATGGCAAAGCCATAACAACCAAAAGCAACACGGTGCCTTCCGTGGTACAAATGCTTCGAGCGGCAGCTCATCAAGTCTTTACCTTCCGCGGTATATGCATAATCATTTGTGACGCAAGGAAGCAGCAAAGCGCTATCATTTGTAGCCCGAAGTTGAAAAGGTTACGATGGAAGTGCTCGTTCACGCTATCTAATGTACTTCGCTACTTATTGAGATTAAGTGGCAAAGATGATACCTCGTACTACTATTGTCTCATGTACCTTGTTACTATTTTCTTAGACACCTGCACCCTGCATCACACCACTTCTCCAGCGGATTTGATCTGGTCGCATTTTGCGAATTTAATGATAGCAAAGAGGGTTGTTGAGGTTTTATTGGTAGCAAATTCTGTTGTTCGGTCCACGTGCAGTTGATCTCAATGCGTGAGCGGAATATGCGTACGTGACTGAGTGCCTCGTAAAAATGCTTCCTAGATAAACAAAAGTAAAACGATTCATGAAATGCAGGGAACTATCGTGATGGGTGGCCAAAGCAATGCGATCAAGTGAAAAGTTTGAAGTTACAAATCCTCTAAGACGACTATTGCACTAGCGAACTGTCGTCTTCATTCCATTGTAGTTTCAGAATGCACGAATTTCTCCATCGTTATGTCACGTATTGCCATGTCTTACTTAGTGCAGCAATACAGTAAGAATATGGGAAGCGATGCAGGCTGTCAATAGTAATGCACTGGCATTTTTTGAGATGTACCGAGCACAGTGTGTGATTGATGAACAGTGTTGGAACAAGTCATTGTTCCACTGCTTGATGTATTTAGAAGAATGACTGCTGTTATTATTCCATTCTACTGAAATTACTACTTGTCGTTTTCCCTTTTATAGAAGTTTGGTGTTTTACGCTTCAATAAACGCTGTTAATTCCTAGAAAGTCAAATCCATTTCGAGGTAGTACTTCCTCCTTACTTGGCTCCCGTGCTTGTAAGTTACCCTATCATTCTACTTCAACTGCCTTTGCATCAGTGTTTTTGCCAATGCTGAACTCGAAGCGACATTTTGAACCACCAGACCTAAAAAAACACTCGACGGTCACAGGAACTCAATCGTGATGTCACCACGTGCGTAGTGACAGAAGTAGCATTGACATTGTCAATTCCAAATAATTACCGTTGTATCTGTGCGCATGAGGTTTATTTTTTTTCAATTCTGCTCACTACAAGAGTCCGCTTTGCGTAAAATGCGACCGGATTCGCAAATAGCATCTGTCCATGATCTCGAGATGAAAGTGAAGGAAATTGCCCTTGCTTCTTAATAGGACTTTAACCATTTGTAGCAGTAGTCGAAGTCATACCTCGGTGCGATTCGTAGTGTTTCCCGAACGGTATCCACTCCACTCCATTTAACAGCCTGAGACAGAAGGCAGAGGAAGACAATAATGTGATATCTTTGTAATGTTTAACAATTGGTCATTAGTTGAGAAGGAAGGATCATGAGCTGCCTAAGAGTCTCCTTGTATTTTTCCCATGAGCTTGACTTAATGTTCACTCCTACTCAGCTTTGACGCGTGTCTGTCACTTCATTGCTATTAACCATCACAGCACTGGCTTCATCGAACCACTGGTGCTCCACGCCATGCCAACTATCTCAGGCTGACAAATGAGAGTTTAAACTTCAGTCAGTCATTCTGCACACAGGCATTCGTAAATTGGATTGGCGTTTACCACTGACTCGCGTAACCTCTTGGCAAGGTCATGATAGTGTCAATTAATGCAAACCACTTTCCACAACAAAGGTATGAACACCAACACGTATTTAGATTTGGTAAAGCAGAACCATTTATTATTGAGCTTTCTTCGTCTTTATACTACCCGGTTTTGACATATTTGAGGTTTTTATTAAAGATACTACGTGGTTAGTCCACTTAGCGCTGGCGCATCCACACCAACTGCATTATCGCACTGATATGGAACAACTTGGAGTTGAGTAATTTTGCCGAGACATGCGCATGATGTGCTTCTCTCATAATCGTTGTGCAGTTGCAAGCACATTCGCAGGATCCTTCCTATTGCACAAGAGCCCGTATATTCATTGCCAAGTAAAAAACATTTGTTTTATTCTCAGGCTAAAAAAATATTGTAACTCTCGAAAGTACCTCTCCAGAAATATTAGATCTTTATCATTAAAAACCCTACAAAAATAAAAGCAGTGCATTCTTATCCGGCATTACTCGCATCGCAACAGTGTCTTTACAAACCACCCTAAAAATGTACTTTGGAAGAAATTAAAGCAGGGTATACGTTTGTAGCTGGTGGCGAATGGCGACACAGCTCCAAAATGTGCCAAGTGCTCTGATGCTTCTAATGAGCAATTGATCTGACCTGCGAACAAATGGTGCGCTGTATGCGCATCATGCGATGGTAAGCGTGGGTGACTGAAAGCAGACTCTCCAGCAGCACCAATTGGAGAAGTGCAAAATCATTAAGCCTCTTCATCGGTTGCAAATGAACAAAAGGCGCAACTGTTTCATGTGTAATTAACTTCTTTATCCATTTTGTCAGAGGCAATGCCGAAACCGAAGAAGCTGTAGATTACTATTGGATATAAGACACTGAACTTGGCTTTCAATTGGCACTGCTGAATGGCATCGTGTTGGATTAACTATCCAAATCTGGGAATGTCCATTTCCTTGGATAGCATTGACAAAGCACTCACTATGACTTGATGTGCACCTCAAAGTGCTGCATGAATCATGACTGCTGCCACAGAATCATCACAGTCAATTGTCCCTGTCAAGCTCGGATCATCACCGCAAAACAATGGCTCCATTGCTCTCTGTTGGTCCTGTCCATTCCCTATACTTTCCTGACTTTTCCGTTAACAAGGCATTAGTAGATTGCAACGTTCTGCAACCACAAAATTTTTGAGCTTTAACCGCTGATGGCATTGCCTTTGTTTCATGATGATGACGCTCACCGAACATCGTGATTTTCCATGAAAGCCTTGCCATTACTTCCACAATTCCATGCAGCATCAAAATTTGCGCAGTTGGTGAATTCAAGACTCATAACAGCTATTTTTCTATAATAATAATCCTTCTCCAAATTGTTTGAATTCACTGATATCAATTGTGTGTAGACATAAAGCTCAAAATTAATGCCTACGCACGATCAACATATCACAATTTTACGTCTGCTTCGCGTTTCTTATTGAAGTTTTCTGCTCAACTGCCCTTTCTACCCACATTGTCTATTTTCATGTGTTCAGAACTGAAGCCAACATTTCACAAATTCCATCATGTGACTCGTCTGTTGTGCTGAACCCACTCTGCATCACCAATCACCAGCGACTCTACTTCATACTACAAGAATGGCATCATACTAGTGAGTGAAGGCACGATCTCATTGCGTAAATCAATTTCTCGTTGTGACACTCCGAGAGCTAAAGGGTGGAAAGAGACAGTTGAGTAGACAATAAGAGGTGCTTTATGTACAACATTCATACACCGATGACGTCTCAAATTCTATGTCCCCTCATGTCCTCAACACAATTGATTCTCGCATCTCGGTGGCACGTTTATGCCCTACTTTTTATTTTAGCAACTAAGAGCTCAACAAAATGTTAAACAACTGATAGCAAAACGTGAATCTTATGGCTATCACTACTTTTCATCATATTTGGAGTTAAATCAGTTTAGTGTGTTCCCGTTCACGACTACCACGGCCCCTCTTTTGCAAAATATATTAAAAATAAAGAAGTGGTCTGATGGTTTTCTCGCTTGAATGATGACTGATTTAAGGAGATAAGGCACAAAATTTATCAGTAAAAACTGAAAACATAGCTCTCTGCAGTGGCGTCGGCCACATCAGCGCAAACCATAGGGTTGAATAGTCTCTAATAAGCATATTGAATAAGAAACTGAAAGACTAAAGGCAAAGGTCGTCAAATTCAATGCATTGATACAAATGAGAAATAATGACTGTAAATCAACGCAGTGATCAAATGGCGATCTCTCTCCTCCAATGTCAAAGTTTTGCCCATGGAAGACTGAGTGGAAGAGAATATCGCACATTTTATGGCATGGAACAGTGCAACAGTGATCATGGAGGGTGGGGCGTTGACAAAATGCGAAATTCGAAAGAGTGAGGTACGACATCATTTATCGCCGTCATCTTTATATAGAGGTGGTAATGCCTGCACAACCCCAAATTTGCTGTGATCTGATCGGGTGTCACTGATTTGGTCTACTGGAACGAAAGGTGCCAGAAAGTGGCAAAACGTGACTGCAGTGTCCAGTCATCTACAGATGCGTTCAGCTAGTCGCGTCTGGCACATCCATGTAAACGACACCGAAGATATAGCAAATTCGCATAAGTTTTAGGTGATGAAGAAAAATAAGAACAGCGTCATTGTTTGCTTAAACAAGGCCTCCATCATATTTCTACGCAGATGCACAGACGATGATGAGACAAGTTTTACCATTAGGGCGGATTCATGAAACCAAAATATTTTTGAGGTTTAACTATTGATGATATTGCTATTGTTTCATGAAGATGACGTCCACTAAAATAACGTGATTACCCATGAAAGCCTTGTCATTACTTCCACAATTCACATGTTAGATGAATGCACAAACTCATAACTGCTATTCTTCCGAAAATCCTTGTGAAATTATATGAATCATGGATATCATATGTTTGAAGGGACGAAGATCAAAATTAATAGTTTAACACGATCAACAAATCATCATAATTGTATGTCTGCTTCCCATGTTGCATGGCATAGCTTCACTTTGTTTATTGCAGATTCCTGCTCAAGCGCCCTTTCCACCCCTATCGTCTGCGGTCATAGGCTCAAAGTCGAAGCTCACACTTCACAAAAGCCATCATATGACTTGTGGTTGTTTTGCTAAACCCGTTCTCCATCACCGATCGCCAGCGACTCCACTTCATCCTACGAAGACACGGTCTCATCTCGCAAATTCACGTCTCGTTATGCGATCTCAGGCGCTAGAGAGTGAGAAGAGACAGTTGAGTAGACAATGAAGGATGCTTTGTGCACAACATCCACACACTGACGACGTCTCTACTTACATGTCCCCTCATCTCCCCAACACAAATTATTCTCGCATCATTTATGCCATATTTTTATTTTAGCAATTCAAAGCTTAAAACGATATCAGACAAATGACGATTAAATCCTGCACTCTACAGTTATCACTACTGTTCACCGCATTTGGAGTCAACTCAGTTCAGTGTGTTCCAGTTAACTATTCTCACAGCCCTTCTTCTGCCAACGATATGAAAAATAAAAGAAATGATTCGGTGGTTTCTCGCGTGAAAGTTGGTTAATTAAGAGACAAGGCATTCAATTTATTGGTGGAACTGAAGAATTGGCTTTCTGCAGTGGCATCGAATACATCAGCGTAAATGGTAGCGTTGGGTAGTCTGTAATGGGCACATTGAATAAGAAACTGAAGGACTCAAGGCAAAAGCCGTCAAAACTTTCATCTTGCTGGCTCCTACCTGCATGGACAATTCGTTCAGCAGTGTCAAATGCCAAAGGCACATTTCGTGACACTATCACTATAAAGCATTGGCAGGAGTTAAGTATTTGTAAAGTAGAGAGGGAAGGATAATTTAATCGCGATTCCTTTTAGTCTATAAAAGAAAAGATGTTGTTGGTTATGCAGTAAATCCTACCATAGTCATCTTTTTGCCACGCACTTGCACAACTTACCTCGAACTAGGCATTTCCTAATTCAATAGCAGTGAGACAAATGAGGGACATTAACTATCATAAACACGGTGGACAAATTGCAATCTCTTCCCGAATTTCTGAGTGTTGTCTATGGAAGACTCAGTAGAAGGGACCATTGTGCATTTTGTGGCGTAGAAAATGCACTAGTGATCATGAAGGGTGAGGTGTTGACAAGTTGTAAAATTTAAAATAGTGAGGTAGGGTATCACCCAACGCCATCATCTTTGCATGAATGTGATAATGCTCGCACAACCTCAAATTTGCCGCAATCTGATTGTCAGTTAGTGATATAGTAGTTGTTGGAACTAGAACTGCCGAAAAGCAGCTAAACGTGACTGCAGTGCTTATGGATCACAAGGTCAGGATCAGAACAATTGAGTCATTTCAAATCCGCCTACTCTGCAAATCGTGTCTGTTATTACATCGAAAACGTGAAATGAGAGCAAGCCTAATCAGCAGATCCGCAATTCTAAGTCGGCTTGACCTGGACCGTGAGTGGGTTAGATTATCTCAACCAATGTGATGTCATAGACTGTTTGATTACACCACTTCTAATCATATCACACCACACTCCATGTTTCACCTATAAATACGCGAGTTTATCTCGCCCTCCTAGCCCCTTTGCCACGATGGTATGCGCACGGAATGGTGAGTTGTTCATTACTTAGCATCTCTCACTATCATTATCCTCAACTATTGCTCTGCACACTTCTCGCTGTGTCAGGTCTCTTTGTAAAGGTGGTCTTTAGCCTAATCACTGTCATCGCAATGGTAGCCTGTTATCTACCCACACCGGTCGAACAAGAGCAACTTCTTGAGGCTCATTGGGAGGTTCGTGAAAATGTGCACCCTCCTGCCAGCAATATGCAACTATTGGTACGTTCACTCCCAATACCTGCGTGGTTGACTAGACATGTGTTGGCACTATAATCTGTTTTGCGTGTAAATGTTCTTTGTCTAGAGGTATTCAAAAAAATTGGAGGGTCTGGCAGAAAGTTGGATCTTGCAGTGCAACTTCCCAATTCATTTTATGTGGCCCTACCATGTGGCTGCACGAAATTTCGTCGTTATTAGTGGCAAAAAGCCAAACATTATTGAGGGCGTGTATGCCTGGAAGAAAGAAGCCAAACACTACAATTATTACGACAACGCTTGCACAGGGTCCTGCATTCACTATACACAGGTGAGAAAATTGTGTGTACATGTGTATGCTACTCATGAAAAGCAGAGCGTGGATGCAATCCAATCTACACAGCGAAGCCACTCACTCCTTACTACTGAGTGTCTACTTGAACTGCTGTGTGGATAGAAGAGGTGTAAGCGAGTGGAGTCATGTGCATGATGGTGTGATAATGAATGGCTTTGTGCGGGATGGTACGTCTTGTCATGCCCTTCCCTCTACCTGAGCAGATAGTGTGGGCAACTGCGACTGAGGTGGGCTGTGCAATGGAACAATGTGATGACCTTGTGCCCAATTTAGAGAATCCACAATATTTGATTGTGTGTGCTTACAACCCTCTGTAAGTTTGGTTTCGTCTGATCGTGTGACCGATGAGAAGCCTATCGATACACTGCTACGTGCGCATTTCTTTAGATTTAGATACGGATGGCAGCAGCGTCCATATGAGCAAGGACCCAGCTGCAGCCAATGCCCTAGTGGATGGGTATGTTACCGGAACCAATGCGTCGAAAAGCTGGGAAGCCATCACAAAATGTAACTGTTCCAGCCTGTGTGGTGTATAAGGAGTAATTGCGTGCTATCTGTACTGGCTGCAGCCAAAATTATGTGCTGCGAACCGATCGCCATTTCTCCAAGTACTCTCACCACGTTTTTCCACTTTTCACTTTGTAAGCTCTGTCAATCCTCTGGTATGTCTTCCTTGTTTTCTACTTTACCTTTTTGGCAAAATAAATACGCACAAACTCACATATCTTGATGAATGTGGCCATAAGGAGAGGGCAAGTTCACCGGAGTCGCTTGCGTCTTTTTGATTCGGAGTTGGCATTTTGGAAAGAAAGGGTCTGAATCCTTCAGTCTGACAAAGTGTTCCATCAGGCTACGCCTAGTGCGCACGAATTGTAGCCAATAGTGGCAGCTTTCAATAGGGGTTTCCAAGAGACCATGAAGCAATGCCTCTACAACAATGCATCGCATTCCCTTAATTGACAGCTTTGCGTGACTGCAAGTAGTTAAGTAAACTGCATGAAGCTTCTTGTGTTTCAAAAGTGCCCCATAAAGGCAGGCAGCTGTAAATGCATGCCTTAAGAGTGTTTAATGTCACTGACCAAAAGTCAGTTCATGCCATCAAGTGAGAGATGGAAAGGTTTCTGGTCTCGCACTTGGCTGCACGATGAGCATTTGCTGTCATATGAAGAAAAATTGTATCAACTTTCGTCCAACCTGTCGCGCAGCTAAGGTTCATTTAAGGATATTTGAGTCCAAACCAGGTTAAGGTACGAGCAGAAGATGAATCAACGATAAAAGTGCAGATCGAGCGGGTGGTGGCTGCAGTTGCAGAATGCGCATTGGCATCCTGTGCTTGGTTTGCTGACTGGAAACAGTCAATGAGAGCAACACTCTTCTTTCATTCTTTCTTTCCTCCCCTTCTCTCGCTACTTATTGTTCTGTTGAGAAAGGATGGTAAATTGCAGGGCTAATTGCGTCAGGGCTGAAAGGATGGAAGTAGGGATGAGAGGTGTGTTACAAAACGGCTCTTCAATGTGGAATGTCTTTGCATAGGATGCGAGAAGGGAGCGCGTCTTTGTGCTTGGAGGGCACACATGGAAGACTAGGTGCAGTGCATTGATAACGCGCGAGATCGACAGAACAAAAGCTACCGCGTCCCGAAGCACACGACCGTGTCACCGATCGCAAGCTCGCATCCTACTCAGCTCACATGTTTCGTAATTTTCTGCAATTAAAAAGATAGCAACTCGATCATTACAACTATGATTGACCGATCTTGTCCACAGCCTAGATATGATGCTTGTTAGCACCCAGCTTAGCTCCACTCCAGCTTTGTAATGAGGAGAGCCTTGCTGAAGTCATTGTCATCCGCACAACTTTCCTTCATTGCTAATAATCTGACCCTACATTATATTCGCTTGCACAAATTTGGGCCAAATATGAAATATTTGGCGTTGTGCCCTGTTTTGATGATTTAACTTGACAATTTGCTTTCATTAATCCATTCCATAATCCACAATTTTCTCTTTTCACGCAATTTTGATGTTTTATGTTTCAATAAACGCTGTTAAGTCGCAGAAAGCCAAACCTTTATTAGAGGCTGTACTTCCTTCTCTTTACTTTGCCCTTATATTTGGGCGTTATTTTATTACTCCTTTGCATCAGCGTCGATGCCAACCGCCACAGGAAAGCAAACGTGTTGCCGATTCTTTTGAAGCGAATATGTGGCTTTCTCTCCAGCCGACAATCTTTCGTTTACAAGGTAAGAATTGAGATTCTGCACCACGTGCGTATTAATAGCAGTAACATTGACATCGTTTGCCATTTCCATATAATTGCTGTGGTTACTATGCGCCTAGGATCTATTTTTTTTCAAATTCGTCCACCATAACAGATAACTTTTAGCAAAACGCAACCGGATTCCCTAATAGAGCCTGCTAGCGATTTCAAAATGAACGTGAAAGAAGTTGTCTTTTATTCCTTGTAAAAACCTAATCCACACCTTAACGCGATTCATAGTGTCTCTCAAACGGTGTTTAATCTACCCCATTTAGCAGCCTGGGACCGAAGGCAGAGGAAGACAATGATGCGACATCTTTGTGATATTCAACAATTGATCATTCGTTAAGCAGAAGGAATTGTGTGCTGCTAAAGAGTCTTCTCGCAGTTCATTCGTGCACTTGAAATAATATCCACTCGTATTCAGCTTTGGCGCGTATCTATCACTGCATTCCTATTAAGCATTGCAGCACTAGCTTCATCGAATCACTGGTGTACCACGGCATGCCAACCATCTCAGGCTAGCAAATAAGAGCTAAAAGCCTAAGCCAGTCATTCTGCACGCGAGCATTAGTGAATTGGATCGGCGTTTACCACTGAATCGCGCGATCCCATTGTAAGGTCGCGATGATGTCACTTAGTGCAAGTTCACTTTTCATAACAAAGATATGAACATCAGAACGTATTTACATGTAGTAAATCAGAACCATTCAGTATTGAACTATCAAGTGTTTGTGAGCAACTGCAGGGCGTCCTTTATCTTTACACCACTCAATGTTGGCATATTTGAGGTGTGGTTTAGAGACACTACGTGTTTAGTCCATTTTAGCTCTGACGTTAATTTTTCCCTGAGTTGGCGACCGGCACAAACTGCATTATCGTACCGACACCGTGCAATTTGGAATTGAACAATTTTGCCGAGAGATGCAAATGATGTGCTGCCCTCATCACGAGTGTACATTTGTAGATACATTTGCTGGCTCCTCACTACTGCACAAATGTCGGTCTTAAATCTACGCAAAAACCCCGTTTATTACCAGTTGTGAAGCACTTGCTTCATTTTCACTTGTAGCATGCTAATGAGTTTTGTGACTATCGTGAATGTCTCTTTATAAAGGCATTAGTACTTTACTGAGAATCCTCGCATAATTCAACAAAAAGTCTTCTTATTTACATCCACTTGCATCGAAAATGTCTCTAAAAGTAGTCCTTTAAAGTGTCATTTGGAACAAATAAAAACAAGATTGTACGTTGATAACCGATATAGAAAAACCTCATGGCTCTATACTGTGTCTCTAGTCAATTGGTATTTCGTGTTGGATGTTATGTTTCATGCCGAGTGCTCTGATGCATTTGAAGAGTAATTGATTTGACCTGCGGACAAATGGTGCGTTGTACGCGCATCATGTGATGGCAAGCGTGGGTGAGCGAGAGCGACCTCTTGGGTAACACGAAGAGGAGAGGTGTGAAATCCTTTGAGCATTTCAATCTGTTGTAGGTGAACAAACGCTGCAACTGCTCTAATTTCAATAAAATTCTTTTTCACTTTACCAGAAGCAGTGTCAATACTGAATGAGTTGATTACAAGTAGTTAAACGACGCTCGACATGGCTTTTAAACAATGCTGTTAAATACCATCGTGCTAAATTAGCCATCCAAGCTTGAGAAAGTCCATTTTCGCGTCTATCATTGACATAGCACTCACTTTGACTTGATGTACACCTTAAGACGCTGCGTGAAACGTGACTGCTGCTACAAAATCATGGCAGTGAATTTTCCTCGTCTAGCTGGGATTATCACCGTAAAGCATTAATTCCATTGCTCTCTCTTGGTATTGTGGGTTTCCTATGCTTCCCTCATTTCTCCACTAACAAGTCATTAATAAATGACAAAGATCTAATTTCGCATGATTTTTATGCTTTAGCAGCTAATCATATTAGCATTGAATCATGATGATGACGTCCACCGAACAACGTGATTTCCCATGGAAGCCTTGTCATTAATCCCACACTTCTATGCAACACAAACATTCACATATTTGGGGAATTCACAAAATCATAACTGCAATTTCTCCACAAAAATGGTTTATTTGTGATTCATTTAAAATCATAAATATCATTTTTTCGTAGACGCGAAGCTCAAAATTAATGATTTTATACGATCCACATTTATCAAAATTATATTTCTGCCTTTCATATTGTCTCGCACAAATTCGCCTTGATTAGAGAAGTTTTCTGCTCAACTTCCCTTTCCACCCTCCATCGTCTGAAGTCATAGGCTCAAAGCTGAAGCCGACATTTCAGAAAAGTTAACATGTGACTTGTGATCTTTGTGCTAAACCCGTTCTGCTTCACCAATCACTACCTACTTCAGTTCTAACTACATGCTTGGCATTATATTAGTGAGTGTGGGTGCGACCTCTTCTTCCAACTCCATTTCTCGCTGTGGCACCCCAAGATCTAACATGTGGAAGGAGACAGTTGAGCAGACAATGAAAGATGCTTTGTGTGCAACATCCCTACACCGATGACGTCTCAACTTCTATGTCCTTTCATGTCCTCATCACAACTGATTCTCGCATCACAGTGACACATTTGTGCTAGATTTTATTTTAGTAATTAAAAGCGCAAAACCTTGCACCCTGCGGTTATCACTACTGGTTGCCATACTCGGAGTTGATTCATTTTAGTGCGTTTCTGTTAACTTCTGCTAAAGACGCAAAAATCAAAAGAAATGCTTCAGTGGTTTTCTTGGTTGAAAGTTGACTGGTTAAAAGAGATGAGTGAATCCAGTTTATCAGTGGCGTCGACCACGTCAGCGTAAATGATAGCGTTGGGTAGTCTGTAATGGGCTTATTGAATAGGAAGCTGAGAGACTAAAGGCGAAGGTCGTCAACAATTCATTTTGCGGACCGATACCTGCATTGGCAGCACATTCGGTGGTGTCACATGCTAATGGCACAGCAAAAAAGCAATGACAGGGGTTGAGACTTTGTAAAGTAAATGGGAAAATGTTTATTGCAGGTATTTTAACTTCGGAAAAATGAAGGTGCTTTGAATCGGTTGGGAATTATTAGTTGCGTGACTAACTCTCTACTCATTTCAAAAATAGTGCTCACCCGTTCTTTTTTCGTTTGTGGAGACCTACATTGACTAAAATAGGTAGATAGCGAACCGACCATTACAGCTATGGTTGACCAGTCTTGTCCACAGCCTAAGCATCAGGTGCGTGAGCACACACCCCAGAGGTCTCACTCCAACCTCGTGATGAATGGTGCCTCGCTGAAGTCATTGTCAGCCGTACAACTTTCCTCACACAATCTAGACCCACTTAAAATCAGTTTGCGTAAATTTGCGTAAGCGTCTTCTGAGAGATGGTAATGTGTGGGGTGAAAGGGAAGAAGGAGATGTGTTTGCCTCAAGAATAGAAGTCCACGAGCTGTAGAGCCAGTGTCGGTGTTGAGAATTCGTATCCATAATGCAGCATGAAATGAAAGCACATTGCAAATAGGCCAAATGTTTAAAAATGTTTGCTATGAAGAACAGGGGCTTGCTTGACTAACGAATCGGCGGAGAGCATTCAATGAAAGTTCTCTGCTTTTGCGCTCGTAGATAAATTACATCCTCTGCATTGTCGCGTTTGGGATGTTGACGGGGGATAAAGCTAACCGTATTCAAAAAGGCCTATGTAGTGGACTATTGAAAATTGTGGTTAAACCCAAACAGCTTTGTAAGCAAGAGTGGTTTCAGTTTGTTTTTGTCCCACCCCCTTTGCAATGAATGGGTTGTCACGACTAATATGAATACGTATTGTGGAGGAACTAATAAGTGATGCGATGTGACATGTCTGCGTGTCAGAATGACAATGAGCTATGCTTAGCAAGGTGGTCATGTTTTCAATGAATTCCGCTTGATAAAAGTCGACCGCGAATGCATCAATTCCATCTATTCTGATGTATAGATGATATGCAGGATGAGCGGATGGATGGTTACATGGATGGCCAATTGCAATACGCATGCAGGAATACGAGAATGTCTCTAAACTTGCCTAGCGAATGCTTTAGAAATCGTAAGATGCAGGCTATTAGATGGCAATTATAATCAATAGACTTACCCAAACATTAAGCTTGATTTGATCCTTTGCGTCTTTTATGTTGATGCTTGTGGACTTTTAGCAGACGTCTACGTTCAAACTTTCTCCCTTCTACCAGTTTGAAGACCTTTTGCGAAAAGGTAATTGACTCGCAAAAGAGACCTATTACAGACAAACTTGTATGATTTTTCCTATTGAAATCGCGTTGCTACACCACATCAAAGATGCAATCCGTTAGTCAATTGGTAAATGCAATGCATTGCGATCGTGGCAGCAACACTCAGTCTTTATCGCAGTAGCTGCGTTCGCGTTGTCTAAGTGACGTATCAGTGTTACTGCCACTAATATGATTGATGTAGAAATTTTGTTTCTAAGTCATAAAAGAGTTAATCTGGTGGGGATTAGTAACGATTAAACAGGGGTAAAATGACGAGTTATCATGGACTAATCACAAAGCGTGAACTCATAATTTAAGTTTTGGTGTTTTTGCAAAAATATTGGACTACGTTGTCGCTCTTTTTGCACACTCAGTGGAATCTACAAAGGGTTGATAAAGCGGCATTCTTTGCGTTTTTTTAAAAGTAAATGCAATTGTTTCAAAATACCGAAAATGGAAGTCGAGGCAACTTAATGCCATTTTTTTAATTGACCGAGAATGGCGAGGTGAGGATGTTGCCTTGAATAGGATCAGATAGGAAATGCACTTCTACAAGAACCCCATTACCTCGAATTCGCGGCATGAATGTCTGTGGGTCTGAGACAGTAGATCGATTCTTGTTATTGAAGTCACTGCTATTCATGCAAACAATGTCGAGGCAGGATCCAACTTTCAGCCACTCCAAACAGGATATCTGTATACCAAATGTCGCAAGCTTTGTAGTGTTGCCACACAAGTCACTTTGTCCACTACGATATAAACTCAAAAATGCTCTAGTTGATACACACAGAAAGAGATTGAATCTAGGTGACTTGAACTTGGCCAAATCTTTCGGTTACCCACTTTTAACGTTAATCAACAAAGTAAGTTCTCCGTTCATTAGAACTCATTGAAAATTTATTTGTCTATTAACCGTGTATCGTAAGTTGCTCTTCTGGCACTCTTCAAGGAAAGCTTGAAAAGACGTTACCATTCTATGCCATGAGTCAGTTCTACGACATACAGCGCTTTGGTTTGTTGTGAGTGAGGTACTCATGCACTGTTCCTAGAACATCCCACATTGTGATTGTCAGCACGTATTTTCTCCTCATTCAAATATGCTAAAGCGCCAAAGCATCACTAATAAATCATTGTTTGCTTTACTGCCAATAGACATTCGGCGAGATGGCACAAGAGATTGCCTTTCGCTTGCATTGGTGAATGTAATGAATTCAAACGAAAGGCTAAGAACATAAATGTTCAAGAATAGTAGGTTGTGAGTAATTTGGCAAAAATTATGTCACAATGGATAATGAGTGAGAAGAGTGGCATGTGGGAAAAGTCAAGCTTACCTCAGATGCCTCTGCTAAAGGCGATTAATTCAAGGCTTTCGCAGAGCAAAGAACTCTAAAGGCAATGAAACACGAACAAGAAAATCCGAGACTTCTTCAATGTTAAACCAAGGAAAGGGTAAGGATCCATGCCACCAAGATTTTGTTTTCTTTTGAGCGTCATCTGTGGGAAATCCATAAAAGTTATTTCAGTTGTACAATAAACACCTAAGTCTGCAAACAGAAGTCATTGTGAGTTGGGACATGCGGTTTTGCAAGAAGTTTACTGTGGCAGGCACAAAGTCACCGGTGAGCATTGCGACATTAGGAAAACGACGCATCTTCTCTTTGTAACTTGTAAGCATTCAAAATGGTTCCTCTAATTTTCTCTCCAAAACAAACGCCTATTTTTGGCGGTGCTTAAAAGATTTTTAATGGATCAAGTTAAGTGTTGGCTTTTTTGACCGGATGAGGGTTTGTCTTCGCGCAGAACCATGATGCGTGAAGAATATCGCTTCCACTACTGCATCCACTCAGCTTATCTAAAATAAATCGTTTACGTGACACTTCAGGCGCGTAACTCTTATGCTGGTAAAAGTGTGTCCTGGACATCTTCACTGCGCTGAGCACTTCAAAACTGCTAGAATGAATGAGAAGATTATTCGTTTCATTCTACAAGGCATAACAGGCAACGTTCGCAGTCATCCTTTCTTTGTTATATGTCAAATTAGGATTAGCCATTCTCACAACACTCGCACGTTTAAATTCTGCCTTAAGAAGAATGATTTGGCCAGTGCGACGTGTACTCATTGACGGGGGAAGTTGTGGGACAAATAACATTTCCGAACAGGCTGGTCGACGCTTGTGGCCACCGAGAAGACTGAGGGGAATAGCGATAACGGATGCTATCTCAGTGAATGGCATAGTAAGAAACTTTACACTCTACAGGCACGAAATGCTCCTATCGTTACTTCTCAGGCCAAGAAGCACGCCCATTGAAGAGAATGGTAAGTAGCAGACGGAAGCAAATTACAAGCGGACGGAGAAATATGGCGAAGACTTCCAGTAATTAAGGCAATGGCTCTTATCCGCTCGGATTGCGGTACCCAGCATTTGCCGGAACGGCATTCTCAATGAGCTAGTCAAAACTGTCCATTAATGAAATAAAGATTCTACTAAGTTAATATTTTATTGTTTCGCTGGCGTTATAAGAAACGCATTCACTAATTGAAGGTCTTTCACATTGGATGTTAAAAGTGATCCGTTAGGCAAGCAACTTTCTGAATAAAACTACGTGATGATTAGTAAGTTATCAAAATACATTGGAAAGTTTATTTCTATCAATATTTTTAGTGTCTTACATTCTAAACTAATGCGGGCAACATACCAGAGTGAAAGCAATGTGCACCACACAATTTGGTTTGGGTGAGACACCGCTTAGCAAACACAGATGCGGTGGAGGAGACATTGCGAATTCTCCTAATGTAACCCAGTAGTTGGAAAGCTAAAACTTGTGTCAATACTAAGTTTATCCCCTTGCTTAAAGGACATGAGGGTTGAAGGTGAAGAACTCAACGGGGAATATGTTACGCTGGTGGCAACCCTAGTAAACCCCGTCTCGTTCAACTATAATATGAACATAAAAGAGTGGGTTCGAATTGCCAACTGTGGTCCTTTGCTTTGTTCCTGATGCCGAAGCATATTCAAACACCCCGTCCCTTGCCAGCTCCCCCCAAGGTCTGTGTATGGCTGTAGTAGACGATGGTACCATCACTCATACTGGCCTAGCTCAGTGTTGTGGCATCTTGACCTACCTCGTCATTGGCAGGCAAGCGAGGATGCTCGTCCTAACTTTCATTTCATGTCACTAAAAAGTGAGCCATAATGACGATGGGTATGCTAGGGAACTGTAATAGAAGGAACTTGCCACGGTCTACTCCCATATGGAGGCATGGATGGACAAACGTCCAGTGCAGTCGCGTATTATGGCCGCCCATTGTGGTTAAGAAGTTCGGCGGCATAAAGACAAATTATCTCAGCTAGCTGATTGTACGACCTCGATTAGCCGCTTGCCTAAGAGGCGGTCGAACCCAGTGCTCTCTCACTGTGCCCCCTCCTCCAATCACGCTATACTTTACGATTAGATGATCATCCTTCGCCTCATCCTGCTTGCTTCCATGAGCCTTGCATTCATTTTGTAAGTTGCAGACGAACTTGGATAACGTCCATGCAGTTTCCTTACTTAACCTGAGGGTAGGTCAGCTAGTAATAAAACTTCAAACTTTCCCCACCAGTTCTAACAAGAACACGATCGCTTCTTCTTCTACAAGGCTGCATTCGGTGGAGGGAAGGGCTTTGAGTTGGCTTCTACAATTAGTCATAGTCACGCTTTCAGGCACCAATGCCTATTTTAGACAAACTTTGAAAACCTTTTGGTGCATAAAAAGCAATTTTTATTTTGCGGAATCACCCTCATTTAGAATCTTGCGTATCAGCTTATTAGGAATAACAGGTTGTGTAAAACATTTTAATAGCGCTCTGTTAAATTGTTAGTTTAATGGCAAAAGAATTATGCGACTAAATTACATAAGGCGTAATTTCTACTTTCGAAAAAAATGAATCATCAGTGCTTCTTAGACGATCAAGACACAATATTTCGCCTAATAGACGTTGTCAAAACCTTAACTTTTTGCATGATTATCATGGTTATTGCGATGTTCCTATGAGTAAAAAGCAGTAGTAAGTTTAATAAACCCTTGTTTACCTCATTTTAGAGCACGGTTCCATTGCAAACGAGTGAAGAATTCACAAATGTCTGCTATCCCAGATATTCCAGCATTGCCCATGGTGAAGCCATAACGAAGAAAAGCAAGACGATGTCCTCGGCGGTGCAAATGCTTTGAGTAGCAGCCCATCAAGTCTTTACCTTCAGCGGCATGTACGAAGCCATTTGTGACAAAGAGAATTAGCAAAGAGCTACCATTTGTAGCACAAAGATAAGGAGGGTAAGATTGTCATAATCGTTCACGCTACCAAATGCACTTCGCTTCTCATTGAGCCTAGGTGGCAAAGATGGCATCGTATGCTACCACCGTCATATTTGGCTTGTTGTTATTTTCTCAAATGACTGCACTCCACATCACACTTTTTCTCCAGCGGATTCGATTTAACCACATTTTGCAAAGTTAATGGTAGCAAAGAGGGCTGTTTAGGTTCTAATGGTAGCAAATTTTGCCATTTGGTCCACATGCAGTTGACCTCAATGCATAGGCAAAAAATGCGTCCGTGGCTGCGTACCTCATAAAGAAACTTCCTTAGATAAGCAAATATCAAAGCAAAGAATTTATGAGACCCAGGAACTTATCTTAAGAGCTTTGCAAGGAGGATATCTGCTTTGGTGGCCAAAGCAATGTGATCGATTGAGAAGTGTGACGTTACACGGCTATTGAATCAGCACACTGTCAGCTTTACTCCGTTGTAGTTTTAGAATACACGAGTTCCACTTAGTGCAGCAAAAAATAAGAACGTGTGGAGCGATGCAGACTGACAACAGTAAGGCACTTGCATTTTTGAGATGCGCCGAGCACAGCGTGTGGTTAATACTAAGTTTAGGAACGAGTGATTGTTCCACTGCTTAATGCCAGCAGAGGAATGACTGCTTTTAATAATCCATTACACTAAAATAACTACCCATCGTTTCCTATTTTTACAAAATTTTGGTGTTTCATGCTTCAATAAACGCTGTTAAACCCGAAAAGTCAAATCCATTTTGGGAATTGTACTTCTTTTTATTTGGCTTCTGTACTTGTGACTTACTTCATCACTCTACGTTAAGTGGTTTTGCATCTGTGTTGACGTCAAGACTTGAACGATAGCTGCATATTAAACCACCAAGCTTAACAAACGCTCGATAGCCGCGGAAAAGCAAACGTGATACCTATTCTTTTGAGCATATTCGTGGTTTTCCTACCAGCCAACAACCGCTTATTTCCAAACTAAGAATTGTGAGTCAATGCCACGTACGTAGTAACAACAGTAACATTGACATTGTCATTTCCAAAGCATGACTGTGATATCTGTGCGTACAGAATCTATTTTTTCAACTTTGTTCACCACAAGGGTCCACTTTGCGTGGAATGCGACCGGATTAGTTAATAGCATCTGCCCATGATCCCGAGACGGAAGTGAGAAAAATTGCCTTAAATCTCTCATAGAACTTCAACCATTCGTAGTAGTAGCCATTCGTTAGTGCGATTTGTAGTACATCTTACGTGGTATCCACTCCACTACATTTAGCAGCCTGGCACCGAAGGCAGAGGAGGACAGTAATGCGGTATCTTTACGATGTTCACCACTTGATCATTAGTCAAGCAGAAGGGATTATGCGCTCTCTAAGAGTCTTCTCGCAGTTCGTTCGTGCACTTGAAATAATATCCACTCCCACTCAGCTTTCACGCGTGTCTATCACTTCATTGCTGTCAAGCAGTACAGCACTAGCTTCATCAAACCGCTGGTGCTCCATGCTATGCCACCATCTCAGGCTGGCAAATGAGAACTTAGAACCTAAGCCAACCATTCTGCACACAAGCATTAGTGAAGTGGATCGGCGTTTACCAATGGCCTGCATAATCCCATAGTAAGGTCGTGATGGTGTCAATTAATGCAAGCCACTCCATAACAAAGATATGAACATCAAAACGTATTAGATATGGTAAAGCAGGATTATTTACGAACGAACATTTAAGTGTTTGTGAAAAACCGCTGGGCGCCCTCCATCTTAACATAACTCGATGCTGGCATACTTGAGGTGTGCTTTAAGGATACTATGTGTTTATTCCATTTAGCACTGACATTAATTATTCCTTGATTTGGCGCACTCACAAGAACTGCATTATCGCAATGACACCGCACAACTTGGATTAAATATTTCACCGAGACATGCACAAGATGTGCTTCCCTCATCATGGTAATGCAGTTGCAAGTACATTCACTATTTCCTCGCTGTTGCACAAGTGTCCGTCTGAAGTGCTCGCAAAAATCTCCTTCATTGCCAATTGCAAAGCATTTGCTCCGTTCTCACGTATAGCACACCAACAAATTATGTAGCCTTCCTGAGCATCACTCCAGAACCAGTAGTTCTTTATTAAAAAAACTCACAAAATAAGACAAAAATGCCTATTCATTCGAAATCACTCGCATCGAGAAAGTGTTTCTTGGAAGCCGCCCTGTAAAATGTCATTTGGAACGAATTGAAAAAAGGGTATACGTTTATAGTCGCTGGAGAAAGGCCTCACAGCTCCAAACTGTGTCTCTTGCAAATTGATAATTCATACTTGATGCTGTGCTTCATGCCGAGTACCATGATGCCTTTGATGAGCACTTGATTTGACCCACAAACAAATGGTGCGTTCTATGCTCATCATGTGTTGGCCAGCGTGAGTGACTGAGAGAAGACTCCTCAGCAACACCAATGGGAGAGGTGCAAACTCTTTTGAGGACCCCCGTCGGTTGTAGGTGAATAAACGATGCAACTGATTCAAGTGCAACAAACTCCCTTTTCCATTTTGCCAAAAGCAATGTCAAAACTGAAGCGGCCGTTAGTCATTAGTAGGTATACAGCGCTGGACTTGGCCTTCAAACGGCACAGTTGAATACCATCGCGCCGCATCAACTATGCAAATCGAGGAGTGTCCATTTTCTTGGCTATCCTTGACTGCTGCTGCAAAGTCGTTGTAGCCAATTGGACTTCCCAAGCTGAGGTCATCACCGCAAAACAATGGCTCCACTGCTCTCTGTTGGTTTTGTCCATTCCCTATACTTCTCTCACTTTCCATCAACAAGCCACTAATAACTTAAAAAGTTCTAATAACCACAAAATTGATGAGTTTTAGCCACTGATGCTAATACCATTATTTTTCGATGATGAGGTTCACCAAAGAACTGATTTCCCATGATAATCTTTTCACAACTTCCAATCATTTCACAACAATTCGTTTACAAAACATTTGGAATCATCGACATCATTTATTCGAAGACAACGGTTCACAGTTTATCAAAATTATACGTTCGCCTTTGCATTATATCGCGCAACTTCACCTTAGTTATTGATGATTTCTGCTCAACGGCTTCTTCTGCCCCAATCGTCTACGTTCATATGCTCAAAGCTGAAGCCATCATTTCACGATAGCTATTATATGACTTGTGTCTGTTGTGCTAAGCCCGTTCTGCACCACCAATCACCAGCGACTGCAGTTCATACTACAAGATTGGCATTATACTAGTGAGTGAAGGCACGACCTCAGTGTGTGAATCCATATCTCGTTGAGCGATCTTAAGAGTTATGGGATGGAGAGACAGTTGAGCAGACAATAAAGGATGCTTTGTTTACAATATCCCTACACCGATGAAGTCTTAACTTCCACGTCCCCTCACCTCCTCACCACAACTGATTCTCGCATCGCAGTTGCACTTTTATGCTTTTCCCATTTTAGCAATTAAAAGCTCAAGAGGATATCAGGCAAACAACGATAAAACCTTGCATTCTACGGTTATAATCACTGTTCACCGCATTCGGAGTTGAATCAGTTTAATGGGTTCCGTTCGCTGCCCTCATAGCCCTTCTCCTGCCAATGATATGAAAAAATAAAAGAAGTGATTTAGTGGTTTTCTTGCCTGTACGTTGGCTGATTAAAGGGGATAAGGGCATCCAATTTAGTAGGGAGAACCGAAGAAATAGCGTTGGATAACCTATAAGGGGCAAGTTGAATAAGAAACTAAAAGACTAAAGGGAAAGGTCGTCAAACCTTTCATCTTGCGGACCCTTGACTGCATTGCCAGTACGTTCAGTGGTATCACATGCCAATGACACACTTTGTGACAACACTACCAAAAAGCTTTGACAGATGTGAAGTATTTATGAAGTAAGGAGGGAAGAAGGTTTACTGGGGATACATTCCGATCTTAGGGAAACAAAGGTGTTTTGATTTGGTTGCGAATCAGCATTTGTGTGACTGGCTTTCCACACATTCTAGAGATCGTGCTCATCTTTCGTCCCATTTTTCCTTTGTGGACATCCACAGGAATCGATTATTAGAGCTATAGGTGACCAATCTTATCCACAATCTAGGCGTGATGCTTGTGATCACACACACCTTAGCTCCCACTCCAGCCTCGTAATGTAGAGCACCTTGCTGAAGTCATTTTTAGCTACACAACGTCAAATCTAACATAAAATTGGTCTGCCTTTGTTTGTGTTAACAAATAGTGGCCATCTTTTACCTTGATAAACATCGACTTTCCATAAATTACATTTTCTCTTCGCGAATCATAAGTTTGGCTGATTGTGTCCGACTCGCACAAGCACATTCTAACCCAAACTAGGCGCTTGCAAATTCAGTGGCATCAACGAAAAGATTTACTGTTCTGAGACATCTTTATTTTCCTTGACAAAACAGTGGATCGATAGCGTGTTGGTAAAGGGTTGTAGGAGGACCTCTGTGGGCACCACAGAATCAAGCTACTCCTCACCTCATATCATCTAAGCATCGCCAACTTTGAAACTGCTTAAAACATGCTCCTCGACTTAACGCTTGGAAGTTGCTCTCAAAGTTTTACATCCTCGTATTTCTGCATGGATTTTGCATCTGGCCATCCATGTAACCACCCATCCGCTCATCCTGCATAACATCTGCACATCAGACTAGATGTAACTGATAACTTTGTGGTCTAATTTTGTTATACGAAATGTGGTAAAGTAAAAAACTTAGTGGTACGGACATTACCACCTTGCTAAACTTATCCCATCGACATTCTGACAAGTACATTTATCAAATCTCTTTACTTAGTATATCCTCGACAATGCATACTCATATGAGCCTTGACATTTCATTGGATGTAAAGGCGGGTGAGGCGAAACTGGCTAAAAACACTCCTGCTTACACAGCCATTTGGGTGCAACCACAGTTCTCAATAGCCCACTGCCTAGATCCTTTCTAATAATGATAAGCTCTGCTCCCTGTTAACATCCCAAGCACGAAATGCATGGGACGCAATTCATCCACGAACACAAAAGCAACAAACTTTCTTTAAACACTCTCTGCCGACTCATTAGTTGAGCCAGTCCCTGCTCGCCATAGCGAAAAATTTTGAACACCAGGTCTCTCTGCAATGTGTTCTCATTTTATGCTGCAATATGGAGACGATAAAGCATTAGCACTATCTCTACAACTCGTGCACTTCTATTTTCTGAGGCAACACACCTCCTTCTTCTCCTTCACCTCGCACATCACTATCTCCAAGACCCTCACCTTCTCATCACCTTTTTCTCCGTACTCCCAACTTTAAGCCCCACAAGGTGCCCTTTCCACCACACGCCGCAAACACCATCTCCTCGTAGCAACATTCATCAAGATAAGTATGTTTGTGCACATTTATTATGCCGAAAAGAAGAAGTGAGGAAAGAAGGAAACATACTCGAGAGGTGACAGAGTTTAAAAGGTGGAAAGGTGGAGAAGTGTGGTAAGAGCATTTGGAGAGATGGCGACTAGTTTGCAGCACATGATTTTGGTCGCAGCCAGTACGTGCGGTACCACACCGCAAAGTGTACAACGGTCTCTTCCACTCAGTCATTCAAAGACAATACCCTGATACCGGGTGCGAAAGATAGCAATTTACTTAATTCGTTGATGGCACTGAATTTGCAAGCGCCTAGTTTGAGTTAGAATGTGCTTGTGCGAGTCGGACACAATCAGCCAAACTTATGATTCGCGAAGAGAAAATGTAATTTATAGAAAGTCGATGTTTATCAAGGTAAAAGATGGCCACTATTTGTTAACACAAACAAAAGCAGACCAATTTTATGTTAGATTTGACGTTGTGTAGCTAAAAATGACTTCAGCAAGGTGCTCTACATTACGAGGCTGGAGTGGGAGCTAAGGTGTGTGTGATCACAAGCATCACGCCTAGATTGTGGATAAGATTGGTCACCTATAGCTCTAATAATCGATTCCTGTGGATGTCCACAAAGGAAAAATGGGACGAAAGATGAGCACGATCTCTAGAATGTGTGGAAAGCCAGTCACACAAATGCTGATTCGCAACCAAATCAAAACACCTTTGTTTCCCTAAGATCGGAATGTATCCCCAGTAAACCTTCTTCCCTCCTTACTTCATAAATACTTCACATCTGTCAAAGCTTTTTGGTAGTGTTGTCACAAAGTGTGTCATTGGCATGTGATACCACTGAACGTACTGGCAATGCAGTCAAGGGTCCGCAAGATGAAAGGTTTGACGACCTTTCCCTTTAGTCTTTTAGTTTCTTATTCAACTTGCCCCTTATAGGTTATCCAACGCTATTTCTTCGGTTCTCCCTACTAAATTGGATGCCCTTATCCCCTTTAATCAGCCAACGTACAGGCAAGAAAACCACTAAATCACTTCTTTTATTTTTTCATATCATTGGCAGGAGAAGGGCTATGAGGGCAGCGAACGGAACCCATTAAACTGATTCAACTCCGAATGCGGTGAACAGTGATTATAACCGTAGAATGCAAGGTTTTATCGTTGTTTGCCTGATATCCTCTTGAGCTTTTAATTGCTAAAATGGGAAAAGCATAAAAGTGCAACTGCGATGCGAGAATCAGTTGTGGTGAGGAGGTGAGGGGACGTGGAAGTTAAGACTTCATCGGTGTAGGGATATTGTAAACAAAGCATCCTTTATTGTCTGCTCAACTGTCTCTCCATCCCATAACTCTTAAGATCGCTCAACGAGATATGGATTCACACACTGAGGTCGTGCCTTCACTCACTAGTATAATGCCAATCTTGTAGTATGAACTGCAGTCGCTGGTGATTGGTGGTGCAGAACGGGCTTAGCACAACAGACACAAGTCATATAATAGCTATCGTGAAATGATGGCTTCAGCTTTGAGCATATGAACGTAGACGATTGGGGCAGAAGAAGCCGTTGAGCAGAAATCATCAATAACTAAGGTGAAGTTGCGCGATATAATGCAAAGGCGAACGTATAATTTTGATAAACTGTGAACCGTTGTCTTCGAATAAATGATGTCGATGATTCCAAATGTTTTGTAAACGAATTGTTGTGAAATGATTGGAAGTTGTGAAAAGATTATCATGGGAAATCAGTTCTTTGGTGAACCTCATCATCGAAAAATAATGGTATTAGCATCAGTGGCTAAAACTCATCAATTTTGTGGTTATTAGAACTTTTTAAGTTATTAGTGGCTTGTTGATGGAAAGTGAGAGAAGTATAGGGAATGGACAAAACCAACAGAGAGCAGTGGAGCCATTGTTTTGCGGTGATGACCTCAGCTTGGGAAGTCCAATTGGCTACAACGACTTTGCAGCAGCAGTCAAGGATAGCCAAGAAAATGGACACTCCTCGATTTGCATAGTTGATGCGGCGCGATGGTATTCAACTGTGCCGTTTGAAGGCCAAGTCCAGCGCTGTATACCTACTAATGACTAACGGCCGCTTCAGTTTTGACATTGCTTTTGGCAAAATGGAAAAGGGAGTTTGTTGCACTTGAATCAGTTGCATCGTTTATTCACCTACAACCGACGGGGGTCCTCAAAAGAGTTTGCACCTCTCCCATTGGTGTTGCTGAGGAGTCTTCTCTCAGTCACTCACGCTGGCCAACACATGATGAGCATAGAACGCACCATTTGTTTGTGGGTCAAATCAAGTGCTCATCAAAGGCATCATGGTACTCGGCATGAAGCACAGCATCAAGTATGAATTATCAATTTGCAAGAGACACAGTTTGGAGCTGTGAGGCCTTTCTCCAGCGACTATAAACGTATACCCTTTTTTCAATTCGTTCCAAATGACATTTTACAGGGCGGCTTCCAAGAAACACTTTCTCGATGCGAGTGATTTCGAATGAATAGGCATTTTTGTCTTATTTTGTGAGTTTTTTTAATAAAGAACTACTGGTTCTGGAGTGATGCTCAGGAAGGCTACATAATTTGTTGGTGTGCTATACGTGAGAACGGAGCAAATGCTTTGCAATTGGCAATGAAGGAGATTTTTGCGAGCACTTCAGACGGACACTTGTGCAACAGCGAGGAAATAGTGAATGTACTTGCAACTGCATTACCATGATGAGGGAAGCACATCTTGTGCATGTCTCGGTGAAATATTTAATCCAAGTTGTGCGGTGTCATTGCGATAATGCAGTTCTTGTGAGTGCGCCAAATCAAGGAATAATTAATGTCAGTGCTAAATGGAATAAACACATAGTATCCTTAAAGCACACCTCAAGTATGCCAGCATCGAGTTATGTTAAGATGGAGGGCGCCCAGCGGTTTTTCACAAACACTTAAATGTTCGTTCGTAAATAATCCTGCTTTACCATATCTAATACGTTTTGATGTTCATATCTTTGTTATGGAGTGGCTTGCATTAATTGACACCATCACGACCTTACTATGGGATTATGCAGGCCATTGGTAAACGCCGATCCACTTCACTAATGCTTGTGTGCAGAATGGTTGGCTTAGGTTCTAAGTTCTCATTTGCCAGCCTGAGATGGTGGCATAGCATGGAGCACCAGCGGTTTGATGAAGCTAGTGCTGTACTGCTTGACAGCAATGAAGTGATAGACACGCGTGAAAGCTGAGTGGGAGTGGATATTATTTCAAGTGCACGAACGAACTGCGAGAAGACTCTTAGAGAGCGCATAATCCCTTCTGCTTGACTAATGATCAAGTGGTGAACATCGTAAAGATACCGCATTACTGTCCTCCTCTGCCTTCGGTGCCAGGCTGCTAAATGTAGTGGAGTGGATACCACGTAAGATGTACTACAAATCGCACTAACGAATGGCTACTACTACGAATGGTTGAAGTTCTATGAGAGATTTAAGGCAATTTTTCTCACTTCCGTCTCGGGATCATGGGCAGATGCTATTAACTAATCCGGTCGCATTCCACGCAAAGTGGACCCTTGTGGTGAACAAAGTTGAAAAAATAGATTCTATACGCACAGATATCACAGTCATGCTTTGGAAATGACAATGTCAATGTTACTGTTGTTACTACGTACGTGGCATTGACTCACAATTCTTAGTTTGGAAATAAGCGGTTGTTGGCTGGTAGGAAAACCACGAATCCGCTTAAAAGAATCGACAACACGTTTGCTCCTTCGTCGGAATTGGGTAATTGTTAAGTCTAGTGGTTTAACATGCAACTTTCACCTAAGCATTGTGTTAAAGCAACTCACAAGTACAGAAGCCAAATAAAGAGGAAGCACAACTTTCAAACTGTATTTGGCTTTCTGGGAATTGACAGCGTTTATTGAAACAAAAAAACACACAATTTCGCAAAAGGCGAAAATGATGGGTGGCTAGTCCAGTGAAATGGATTAATGAAAACAGTCACCCCTCCAAAGGCTACAGGCTGTGGAATAATCACCCGTTCAAAAGCTTTGCATCAACCACTCGCTATGCTCCACACATCTCAAAAATGCAAGTGTCTTACTTTTGACAGTCTGCATCGCTCCACGTGCTCTCAATTTTCACTGCACTGAGTGGTAACACGAGTTAAAACGATGGAGAACTCAACGCATTCTGAAAATACAATGGATTGGAGCTGACAGTGCGCTGATTCAATAGTCGTCTAAGAGGACGTGCAACGTCGAATTTCTTAACTGATTATGTTGCCTTGATCACCACATCGAGACTCCTTTTTGCAAAGCTTTCAAGACAACTTTCTGGGTTTCATAAATTATTTGCTTTGATTTTCGCTTATCTAAGGAAGTTTCCCTATGAGGTACGCAGTCATTTACGCATGTTTCGCCCATGCATTGAAGTTAATTGCGAGTGGACCGAATTAATAAAGTTGCTACCATTAAAACCCAAACAACCCTCTTTGCTGCCATTAACTTTGCAAAATACGATTAAATCGATTCCGCTGAAGAAGAAGTGTGATGTGGAGTGCAGCCGTTTGAGAAAATAACAACAAGGCAAATGTGAAGATGGTGACATGCGATATCATCTTTGCCACTTAAGTTCACAAAGTAGCAGTGTACATTTGATAGCGCGAACGATTATGCCCATCTTATCCTTCTCAACTTCATGCTACAAATGGTAGTGCTTTGATAACTCTCTGTGTCAGGAATGGTTTCGTACACGCTGATAAAGGTAAGGACTTGATGAGCTGCTGCTCAAAGCATTTGCACAGCCGAGGGTATCTTCTTGCTTTTGGTCGTTACGACTTCACCATGGGCAATGCTGAAATATCTAGGGTAGTAGACATTTTTATAAATTCCTCATTCGTCTGCATTGGAACCACGCTCTAAAATGAGGTAAACACGAGTTTATTAAACTTGCCACTTTTTTACTTATAGGAATATAGCAATAACCATAATGACCATATAAAAATATTAAGGGTTCGACTACTCCCATTGGGCGAAGTATTGCATTCTGACCTCCTAAGAAGCCTTATTGTGTCGATTTTAAAAATAGAAAGTAAGCTTTATGCAACTCGGTCACATAGTTCTTTTGTCACTAAACTATTAATTGAAAAGAGCGCTATTAAAATGCTTTACACAACCCGCTATTCCTAATAAGCTGATATGTAAGACTCCAAATGAGGGTTATTCCGCAAAATGAAAATTGTTTTTATGCGTTAAAAGGTGCCAAAAGTTGGCCTGAAATGGACAGTGGTGCCTGAGAGCATGACTATGACTAATTGTAGAAGCTAACTCAAAGCCCTTCCCTCCACCGAATGCAGCCTTGTAGAAGGAGAAGCGATCGTGTTCTTGTCAGAACTGGTGGGGAAAGTTTGAAGTTTTATTACAGACTGACCTGCCTTAGGTTAAGTAAGGAAACTGCATGGACGTTATCCAAGTTTGTCTGCAACTTGCAAAAGTGAATGCAAGGCTCGTGGGAACAGGCAGGATTAGGCGAAAAATGATCATCTAATCGTGGGGTGTAGCATGGTTGGTGGAGGGGGCACAGTGAGAGAGCATTGGGTTCGACCGTCTTTTGGGCATGTGGCGAATCGAGACCGTACCACCAGCCAGCTCGCATAATTTGTCTTTATGCTACAGAACTTCTCAACCATAATAGGTGGTCAAACTGCGCGCCTACACTGAACGTTTGTCCATCCATGCCTCCATATGGGAGTAGGCCACGGCAAGTCCTTTCTATTAGAGTTCCCTAGTATACTTCTTGTCATGATGACTCACATTTTGGTGGCATGAAATAAAGTTGTGGACGAGGGTCCTCTCTTGCTCGCCAATGACAAGGTGGGTTAAGATGCCACAACACTGAGCCAGGTCAATATGAGTGATGATACCATCGTCTATTACAGCCAAACACAGACCTTAAAGGGAGTCAGCAAGGCATGGAGCGCTTGGATATGCTTCGGCGTCGAGGATAAAGCAAAGAATCACAGGTAGCAATCCGAAACAACTCTTCTATGCTCATATAATAGTTGAACGAGGCGAGGTTTACTAGGGTTGCCACCAGCATAACATATCTTCCGTTGAGTTCGTCGCCTTCAACCCTCATGCCCTTAAAGCAAGGGGATAAACTTAGCATTGACACAAGTTTTAGCTTTCCAACCATTCGTTTACATCGGGAAAGTTTGCAATGTCTCCACTACCACATCTGTGTTTGCTAAACGCCTCTCACCCAAAACACATTGTTTTCAATCTGGTATGTTGTACACACCGGTTAAGAGTGTAAGATGCAAAAAATTGTTGATAGAAATAAATTTGCCTGTGCATTTTGATAACCTTTTAACCATCACGTAGTTTTATTCAGAAAGTTGCTTGCCTAACAGATAACTTGTAATATCCAACGTTAAAGACTATCAGTTAGCGAATGCCTTTCTTATAACACCAGCAAAACAATAAAATATTAATTTGATTGAATCGCTATTTTATTAGTCGATAGTTTTGACTGGTTCATTGAAAATGTCATTCCAGCGAAAACTGGGTGTCGCAATCGGAGCGGATAAGAGCTATTGCCTTGACCACTGGAAGGCCTCGTCATATTTCTCCGTCCGCTTGCAATTTTTTTCTAATACTCACCCTTCTGCTCATTAAGCGTGCTTTTTGTCCCCAGGAGTAACAATAGGTGCATTTCGTGCCTGTGGAGTAAAAATCCTCTTACAATGCCTTCAACTAAGAAGGCATCTGTTATCGCCATTCCCCTCAGGTTTGTCGGCGGCCACATGTATCGATCACGACTGTTCGGAAACGCTATTTGAGTTACGTTTGCTAGCGTTAACGTGTACATGTCGCACTGGCCAGTATATTCTTCTTAAGACAGGATTTTAATGTGCGCGTGTTGTGGGAATGGCTAATCTTAATTTGACATCTAACAAAGGAAGAATGACTGTTATGCCTCATCGAATAATACGCATAAGCCCTCATTCATTCCAGCAGTTTCAAAGTGCTCAGTGCAGCGAAGATATCCAGGACGCACTTTTGCCACCATAAAATTTGCACACCTGAAGTGTCGCATAAAAGATTTGTTTTGGATAAAATAAGCGAATGCCGTAGTGACAGCTATCTTCTTTATCCATCATGGTTCCACGCAAAGACAAACTCTCACCTATTTGAAGAAGTTGACGCTTAAATTGATTTATTACAAATCTTCTTAAGCACCACCGAAAGTTAACACTCATATTGAAGAGATAATCAGAGTAAACAGTTCAAATGCTTACAAGTTATGGAGAGATGATGAGTCGTTTCTTTAATGTCGCAATGCTCAACGGTGACCTTGTGTCTGCCACGGTAAACTCCTTGCAAAATCGCATGTCCCAACTCACAATGACTTCTGTTTGCAGACTTGGGTATCTATTGTACAACTGAAATAATTTTTACAGACTTCCCACAGATGACGTTCAAAAGAGAACAAAATCTCGATGATGTGGAACTTTATCCATTCCTTGGTTTCATTACCTTTAGAGTTCTTTGCTTAAGAAAACCTTGATTTTATCGCCTTTGGCAAGGACACATTCCAGGCAAGCTTGACTGTTCCTACACGCCACTCTTCTTACGCACTATCCGTTGTAGCATAATTTTTGTCACCTCAAGATTCACTGGTTTTAGGTTGGTGTTTAGGGCCTACTTTCTTACTGAGAATGCGGTTTTACGGTAAATGCATTAGTCAACTGGTTGTTGGTTATGCTACGCCTACCTGTTTCAATTTTCAGTAGCACACCAGCTCCGTACATTTTACAAGAAGCACTTGGGTAGACCCATTTCTCATGACTTCAAAATGCATACATGGAACGCATTATTGAGACGGCAGAACTCGAAAGTGTCACTGGTTGTAAACGTGCTGAGACCATCTTAAGCTGCAGGCGGCCGTAAGTTGTTTAAAGAATTACCAAAACAGAATAGAATTCTATTAGAGTTTGGTTGGAACTAAAATGGTGAGCATGAAGTATGAATAGTTCCTTCATTTGTTCAAGCACCTGGTTATAGCTCGATGTTCCTCTTCACCAAGCTGTTCACGCTGTTTAAACAAATGGACGAAAATGCGAAACGTGATTGTTTGCTTATTTTATGGAATGCAGGTTTTCAAGCAACCATATTCAAGGCAGATAAGCTCATAATCCAATTTTTATTAAAAACGTTCCGTTGAGAAGGGAGGCGATAGGTGTGCGGCGTGTGGGTCCAGAAACAGGGGCTCCCAAACAAATTGACACCAGTGTGCGGACCAACCTCGAAGTGACCCACAATTGCCTCAAGCCCGCTGCTGTGGTCGTCACACAATGCAGGCGTCATGTCCTTCTCAATCTCACTAAGCGCGACACGCAGTGAGCGCTATCGTATTTTGCACCAGTGTTAGCTAAAATCTCGCAGTTCACAATCGCATCTCAATGGTAATCCTTTGGCTGAGTAATTTTTCCGTAGCGACTCCCAGTTGCACCTAGGATTAGAAAACCAGGATACAGCAGTACATGGATCATGCAAACATAACAAAGTCGTGCTACTGAAGTAGAGCATGGATGATGTTGCATGGAAATGGAGAGGAGTTTGGGATTGTAAAATAGGAAATAGGAAAGTAATGAGGTGCAATCCGTTGATCTCAGTGGCGAAAATCACACCATTGCAACTTTGTGGAGTCAGTTATTTATACAATTCCTTGATGTGCAAATAAATTTCTCGTGGGTGGAATCGGCGCTTCATTCTTAATGTCTACGTGCGTGTAAGGATGCTAATACACCCACGCTGAAGGAATACGCCTAACGTCAGTCTTATAATGATGATATGTGAGAAGGCCAAAGCATAACTTCACAGAACACGTACTACACAGAGACTGATAACCTGCTGGCTGTCGGCTAGTGACGACAGGTGTTCCAACACGTGTAAATAAATCTTCCTACACAGAACGGCAATCCGCATTAAGAAATTGCATCAGAGAATGAGAATCGCAACACTGACCTTAAGGGATATGCACGTCTACTTGAGTTTAAGAGTAACAATTCCATGATCATTCACAGAGTTAAGATGATTTTGGACTAAATGTTGGACTTTTGTTAATTAACTTGGTCCCGAATTCCCATTCCTCCAAAGCCAGGTTGTCCACATCCTACATCTTTCACTGTCTACCTCTCTTCCTCTCCATACACATTAAGTCTTCCTTTTCCCATGAATTGATGCTGATTCGATGTGAGCCATGGAATTCCCATTTGTCCAGTAGTTGCAGTTTCCCTTTGTTACTCTTCGTTGTCTTTATTATTGTCTGGTGTCGAGGGAAGCCTCTCTGATCGGTGGCTATTTTGTTCTTTCCGAGGACAGGTTGAGCGAACTGCAGCAGTTCTCCAACTTGGATCTGGAAATGAGTTTCGTGAGGGGCACGTAAAGGTCAAAGTGTTCTCTGACGTCAGTGGTAGAAGTAAAAGTTGAATTTTGCCTTGTTAGGATGAAGTTTTAATGCTGCGCTGGAAGGACGATAGCTTTAATAACGCTGCCGTTAGTGTGAATGGTAGGTAGCCACTAATCTCTTCAGCCTCGGTGCTCACTCGTTTGTTTTACGTTGACAGATTTGAAGAGACAAATTTTAGTCAGTATTGACTGCGTTATAGCCGATGCAGAGTGAATATGGTTGGGTTAGAGTGGATTACACCTCCTTCTGCTCGAGGACAAACAACATCCGTCTTATCTTGTGGTGCGTATTCCCTCACTGCCGCTGTTATGGTTACTTCAATTTCTCTTAGTAAGCCATTGGATCATTAACAAATTTTCTGGTTAACAAAGTTTTAGAGATGTTTTCGGTGTGTTCGATAGTAAAATTTGCTTAATGATCTTCAGTATGAAGTCTCGGTGATGTTGCACTCTGACACTTCGAATCTGCCCTCAAGTAGTAGTAGGTCAAAGTGCTGTAGGCGAGGGGATATGACTAAGGATCGTGAAGAATGGCAGACCACCGGCATGCGCTTTGGATTGTGGCTCAGGGTAGACGCACAATCTGCATGATCTCAAACTTCCATGAGTTTGAACATGCAATAAATCACACCGCTGCTGTACACCAGAAGGTAAGTGCACATGTTACCCTCTTCTAGATCAAAAGAACTTGACGAAATGCATGTGGATTGCACGTCTACCTACAGAAATGTAATACATAGCTGTAGAATTCAGTCACGAATCACTCACCCGGCAATGCAGTGGGAGTGGAGAAGGAACAAATAAATACAAAAACGAATAACAACTATTACAAAACCACTGCCGTCAATCACGGAATGATGCATGTTTCTACGAGGTTCATGCATAATCGAACTAAATGCAAATTTTAATGAAAGCATTATTAATTTGAGATGAGTGATGGTTTGATTGACAAATAACGGCATAGTTTGAATAATTCTACTTTAATGCTGAAGACGAAGTATACGCCCTTGAGATCTATGGTACAAGCATCCAAGGCTTTATGAAGTCGCTCTCCTTTGCAGTTTAACAGTGCTTTTTCTATGAAAGAATGCGATCTGAAGCCAACGAGAAGTAGTAAAACCTCTCAACTATGCAAAGCCCACACATTTCCCAAATTATTGTCCTTCTTCTATTTTGATTCTTTGGCAGAAGAGGTGGCACACTTAAACTACGTCAATAAATACTGCGTATTTAAAACCTCTTCCGGGCAATTAAAACGAAATCAAAGCCAAAAAAAGAACCTGATATACTTGTGCTCTTACCCATGGCATTATTTTTTAAATTACCACTTATCAACTATGTTTTGTTAAACGAATCCATTAACTCTACAAAAGCATAACTCTTCCAGGTCTTCTCTTTGAAGTAAGCCCGAAGAGGTGATCGCAAGAATGCGGCCATTTGTTGTCCATCACAATGCAAGTAGTGGGGCACGCTAAACCTAACCTACAATCCATCATGTGACAAAAATGTGCACCGAGTTACAAGCATCAGCTTACCTATAGGCTGTGTTCTTATTTCTTACTGTAAGGCCAAACGCTGACTTCATCTTTAAATGCTTCGATACGAACGTTGTACAGTTTTTCAGGCTGTAGATAGCTGAGAGCGATCCCTCCCAGTAAGAAATTGGAAATTCTCATAGACGGATCGACAACTAGATCAGCCGCTAGTGCATTCAGAGAGATTCGGCTGGCACCGAGTTCGACCAGATTAGGAATTTCCTAACTCAGCAGATAGGTTTGAGGGCCCACAAGATTCCAGTGATAGAAGTGGGAAATCGGGGTTCCTCCTACATCGATCGCTTTTGCCGCAGTCATTTCCAAAACCTAACACAACGCAACATATTTTAACGCGACATAACATAATTTATTCCGACAATTTCATTCTACTAGCTAAGATTAGTGCGTAAAAGACTTCAAAATGCACCATTTTACCCGCATGTCGTACTGGAGATAACAGTCATTAAGTACAATCATTTACACCGAAGTTTAACATTCTGATTGCACGCGTATGCGTTATGCACAGTGAAAGGCAAGCTTCTTGCGCATATGACAAGACAGCCAATTTGATTCCAGTCCCATTTTTCGGCAAGGGTTCCGCACTGTTACTGCTACTGTTACTTTCAGTGGATCTCCACACCGATCGTCCATCTAAGCAGTAGAGATATCACACGCATGTCAAAACTAGCATGATCAGAAATGCACGACTCAAACTAAAGAAAACAAACCTCATTCTGCAACTCCTTTATAAGTTGCAACCTATTTCTCCATGGTATTAAGGCAATCTATTCGACCTCAGTGCCTGCAATGAAGTGCACCAGTAGTGGAGCAATGTGCTATCTGCTAAAAGGTATGCAAATTACGGGCAATCATATCATCTAGATGCCAAGGGCAAACGTCATTCTCAACCCTTCAGTGACGGAAGGCCGGAGACTCTACCATTCGCAGCACACTTTTTAAGGGAAAGCCAAAGTTTTCCAGATAACGCATAAGATCTTGCATACTTAGTGCTGGTGTGTGCGGATATTATTTGTTTAGATGAGACGATAACCTCAACCCAACCTATTTTCGTTTATTTTGCGGAACGCATCAAATCTCTTTTATTGAGCTTCTTCAGTGTTGCAAACTTTCTGTGCTTCTTAGGATCCATTACAGAATCTGCTAAGCAAATTGCATTGTATCTGTGCAAGCAAAGCTGCAGCAAAGGCTTGCTCTACGAAGTGCATTTTCCAATAAATTTCCACGCAGATTATTGTTACAGCTCTTCTTCTACCAAAATTTTCTCCCAATGCTAGACACAATCATTGTTTGCATCCTCAGTGAGAGTCTAACCATTCTAGTAAAGGAAAAAAGCAAAGCCCAGTGCATAAGCGACTTTGTTTGCTGGAAGGCCACTCAAAAGCACATAGGCACGGTGGGGTCGCCGATTTTATGTGCTCCCTTACCCGACTAACGGACACCAACACAGCACTGCAAGTAAACTCCAACCTCAACACTGACATCGCCTATCCAGCATCATTGTTTACCACATCTATGTCTGCAGACTGACTGTGGTTCATGCCACACAAACTCTTTGAATTAATATGAAAGAAATGCAGCCCACCTCTCACCTGATACTAGATGACTTCAACGGGTATTAGTTATGCTGTAAGGACAGCATACAATATGCCCTTGTAGACCCAAGTTAAATGCACCCATCTTAAAATGGCAAATGATCTTAAGACCAGTGAAGTGGGATCTCAGTATCGTACTGCATATTATCAGCTAAGGCGAGAAGCAGGGACATTTATTTCCCCTGATTTACCAGCTAAAGGTCCCTTCAGGTGATGTTCTCTTGTGTAAAAAGCAAGCTGCGACGTCTGAGATGGCAGACTGTCTTCATGAAAATGAAGGTTTAATTTGTGCAAAGAATGAGGAAGAAGAAGATGATGATTCTCGGAAGCAAAACATGGATGTCGTGATGCTTCATTGTGAATTATAATGGCAGTAGGGGCAGCTGACTTTTTCGATACCTGCGAAATCACTTCACTAAATAAGAAGTGTGGTAGGAAGACTGATAACCGGGTTCTGCTCTTACTCCTATTCATATTCAATTTGTCCTCTCTATAGAGTCTGCGATGGTACAACGAAGGAAAGGAATTTGGTGAGGTGGGCTGTACAGTGGAGGCGACACAGATGAGGGCAGACTACACGGAGAAGCATGAGCACCTGCTCGCCATGATGCGTTGCCTCTGGTGCTTTTTCTCCTCCGCCTTTCTTCGTAAGGTGTATTTCTTTCTCCCATCCGCTTTACTTGCAGAGTCTAGGTCACTCTAAAATGTATCATTGTGCTTACTAGGGTAAGAGTAACTATGCTAAGCACTTTTCTTGCCGGATATTCACCACAACAAAAGACATTCTAATACCTGTAGATTTGGGTCAAGCCTATTACTTAACCGTTAAAAAAGTAAAGTTGGAAACCAGCGATTTGAAGTGGGTGAAGATTTTGTCGTTAAATAGACCACGGTCTCAGTCGCCGAAATCTTCTGAGCTATTATCCATTCTATTACATCATTTGGCTTTAATTTCGTTCTTTTTTTCAGAATGTAAGAAATTGTACATGCGTAAATATTTAGGTTGCTTCGAAATAATGCTGCGGTGGCTTGAGGGTTGGTATTGAGGTTGCTTTGATCGTGAGCTAACTTCCGAGTCCGCATGATGCGTAAAGTTGAAAGGCTTTGAGAAAAGGTTTGACACTTTCAGCTCTCTGCCAAAGAGCGTGTGTAGTTCAGTCACAATGAAGAGGCGCACATGCGTTTTAAATCATCTGCCAAGTCGCAGCTAAAATAAATTGTACTCCATCAGCCAGCAAACATGACTCTGCAATAGGCCACACGGCACACTGCATGTAGCACGTGTTAAGAAGGAAGAAATCAATTAGAATAACATGAGGAAATCTAGCCGTCGCAGAACTCAACGATATCGTCCACACTGCATTTCAATTCATCCTCACCACCCTTCTCCTGTTTCGTTTTGTCCTCGTAGACTGTGTCCTTCGTTTCCTTACTGCTACTCCCTTCTCCGTTCAAAGGGCTTCAAAAGGCAAAAGCGTTGGGAGGTGTTAAAATTCGTATAAATTAGGGCTAGGTGATGGCATCTCTTCCTTTGGGTTCCTTTGGCTTCACTTTGCTGCGATTCTCTTCCCATCAAATTTGATGACAGCTTTTCCGGCTAGACGTGTCAAGAGAAGTCTGTGAGTCCACATCACGAGCACCAGCTTTATATTCATCCTTGAATGTAATTATCCCAATAAATTGCACTAAGCATGCTTCCAACATCTGCTTGAACAGAGGGTAGATGGACAAATAAATAAAAGTGATGTCCGAAAGGAGGAAATAAAGTGTTTGCAATGAGCCCCACACACTGCATAGCCACCAAAGCTTAATATCACTGCATTTTCTTCCAAAGCCTTCCCACTTTTTTTACCTCTTTCTATTTCCTTACCCCTCCACCTCGTCAAATTACTCCTTTCATTTCCTTCTAACAGAACTATTACTATTCTTCGCCTGCTCCTGAGAGGCTTTCAACCTTACTCTCCTCTACAATTAGGGCAAGAATTGACGCAGGCAAATGGAAAGGGTTAAGGCGACAAAATCGAGAGTAGCAGAGACAGTAAAATCAGCAATTTTTCGTAAAAAATGGGGCTTACATCAATTCTCTTCATGCATTGGCTATTGCAACCTCGTCAGGAGCACAAAATTTGTCCACAAGTCTGATAGGCACTATTTCCATTTCTCTAGTGCTGTGACGAAAAAGTATTTGTCATCTCCAAAGCCAGCGACGCATCCTATCAATTTTAGTGCATCCAGAGTGTGTCTTTCCTTTGCTAACTGCAGGTAGGGATGGATATGCACTACTTCTCTGCAAGATAACGCAGCAGCAGAAATAGTTCACTCACCGTTAGACATGTTTCAAGGCAGCTCTGCGGAATCGCATAAGTTAGTAGCATTAAATAAAATTCTCTTGCGAGCCTTCTGTTAGGATTGTTTGATGGAGAATATAATCCAGGCGCAATGCAGAATTGAGTTAATGTGGATTCGTTGACTCTCAGAAAGCGATGACAACCAGTTACAACAATCTGCAGAGCAGGATCCTCGCATATGCTACGAGTAGGAGTTAATCACTTAGGAGGAAGGATGAAACACTTGCCTTCATTTGATGGTTGTACTCGTCACTTGGAGGCTCTTCCAAGGATGAGCTGCTCCCGAATGAAGATGTGTACCTGATTGCTCCGCATCTTACACAGTGTTAATGCAATGCTCACATTTACATCCATCAAAATTCATCCCAGGTCATGATTTCCTATTCTTTTGGCTATTCTATACAACCATCACTTAATTAAGATATTTGCAAAATCTTGCCAAGAGTGAAAACAAAAAGAGTTGTGAGCTTCGTGTGCGGCAATTTCCCGTCCACCTGTTCATTGTATTTGAGTCCTCCTCACTATTTCCGTAAGCTCTCCATCCAATTTTGGCCAGTCATTAGTTTTGGGAACAAATGTGCGCGTATGTTTGTGTCAATTCAAGCGTCACTACACATATCGGCTATTTATTAGCTAGAATATCGTAACTTCGCAATCAAAACTGCAGCACGACTATTCACATGTAAAAAGCAAACGGAAAAATAAACTTAGAGGTGAAGCCAGTGATAGTGAAGCAGCAAACTTTTCGAAGTAAGAGCAATTGTGGCAGAAAAGTGTTGAGTTTGCTATTTGCAAGCCACGAAAAATTGGCGCTCTTGATCCATTCTAAATTATATCGACAAGCGTGCATTAGTGGAAATTTGTGTTCGACTTACTAAAAGAACATACCGTAGGAAATTCATCAAAGCCTGCCTCAGCCACAAATCCAACAAGCGTTTGAACTTCTGCGATGTCTAGTGCCTGGACTTCTTTAAATGCACGAAACGGCAGAACGTGGCGGCTTACAAATTTCGTTGGAGAGGGAGTTTGACCTCAACTCCTACGGCACTGCTTGCAACTGCTGCTTACGAGACGCACATGCAACGAATAGGTAAATGTCTTCGTGGTATAAAAAGCTTTAATTCGCACCTTGACAGTAATAAATGCCGCTCGACAATGACCAATGCAAACGTGTTAGTTCACGAATATTCCTTAACTTACGCCCTATATTCTTTGGCTATAGTAAAGAGTATAAAATACGTTAGAAAGCATTATGGAGAACGTTTAGCTAAATATGTATTATAAGTCATTGCAAATGCGACAATGTATTCATTCTTTATGATCAATAAATAACTCTGTCATGGCCTTCTATCGACATGCAGTGGAAAGCATTTGATTGAGCAACTGGCATTAATGACCAATTTCCGCAGCCTGCCAGAAATCAGAATACTCATCAAGCTAGCCAGCCTAATGTAGCAGTGAGTTGGTAGGCGAGTCAGCGGAAATGCAGTCAAATGTACAGGCACGCAGGCAGGCAGACATTGAGGCGATGGTGAAAGGGATGACCAATCGACTGGGAGGAGTGAGGCGAGAGGGGAGAGGAACCGAGACAATGCATGAGGCTAAGGCACAGGTAGTCAAAAAAAGAGAAGACAAGGCTGCAGCTTTCTAGGTGTTAGGACAAGCAATGAGCCCGCATGCCTAACAAGGCATTGGGGAGGCAGGCAAACTGACAGGATTCTAGCCAAATGGGTGGGCATCCAAACGAAAGCAAAAGTGTAGGCCATTAAGTGGAGATGCGGATACATTGGACTGGAGCATACCTGTAATGCTTGCGTACATCAACTTATTAAACAAGATATAATGCATTAAAGTGCCGAGATTTTGCGAGGTGCATATAACAAGGGACTAATTTAGGGGTTCGAAAGTGCTTATTACCTGAAAGATTAGACAGGCGAATTTGGAGTTGGGATGGCCTTCGCAGACTGCGCTCCCTCTCATATCAAGGGTATGAAATTGGAAGTGGATGAGAGAGACACAGAATGCATTACACTTACTTGCCTCCCTGCTAAATGGGCTTGCTTTGGCACGATTCAAATAAGGCTATTTGTGCTTCTCAGAGACAAAAGAATTAGAGATTTGAAGACACCCAAAAGTTATGAGAATGGCAATCACGTGGATGACTAAAGTACGGCCATGTGCTACCATGCATGAGGATCAGATGAGTTCAAGGCAGTGTAAAATGATTGCACAAAACATCTGAGAACATTAAACAATCTCTACCACAACATTTGCAGTCATGGAGGGAGGAAGTTGCAGCTCATGCTCAAGCAATACGTGCAACACATATCAGTGGATCAGGGATGACATAACCAAACTGATCATTTATTTACTCAAGTGGTTGTACAATAGAGGACAAGGTAACACTGACAATTTGATGGTCAGCAGAGAGTTGGGAGAACTGGAAGGAGCTGTGCTGGAAGAGAGTGTAGTGGCGCAAAGTGACTTGCAAAAGCTGATGCAGCTTCTGTTCTGCCTCCTTAAAGTGGGCTATCAGAGGTGTTCGTGTTGTGGCCAGACCTGCCCTTCTAGGACATACTCGTCCTGCAGCCAGACCTGCTCAAATAGAACGTGTTCGTAAGAGCTGAACGTGAAGACCATTGGGAGGAGGTTGGTTGAAGAAGTCAGATCGCAATCCTGTGAAATTTAAAAGCTTCTTTACTTTTTTAAGATGTTTTATCTGAACTGGGTTATCCTGCTTACCTCCACCTCTCCAATGCCATAGCAGGCTCTTTAACACTCTTCAACTAGACTATTTCTTATACCAATCACCAATTTACGGCTGAAGTTGTATTATAGCAAAGCCATATAATAAACGACAATTACAATTACAATTCTTTCGAGTATCTAATGTTGCCCTTGCTGTCTTGTTCTTAGTTTTGCCTATCATTCCGTCCACCTTGTCGATAATCAGCTAGTAGGGTGTGAAAGGGAGTGTGCCTTACTCACGTAACCAACGTCTTCACGAAGACACCGACTCAAGTGTACTCCGGTTCCTGTTACTAGCACCAATTATGCGGAACATGTGGTTGGGGTGATTGTCATGGTGCACGACATTCTCGGCCCTTCTGTTGGAAGTCACGCATTTCACCCAACAATTCTCAATGCTATTACTGCTGCCACACCACACCAAGGTACAACACGCAGAGACGGACATTGCGATGCTCTTATAATTACATCGAATTTGCTTCTCATTGCCACCATTGTGGTGTGGTGTGCCCTCCTTGAGGTGGTAACAGGCCAAAGTAGAGCATGCGTGGACTGCATTCAGTTATGAGGCATTGTGTGCTGTAGTTTTCTCATTATCGCAATCTTTACAGGGCAAACTCAAATGACGGCAAATTCACTTAAGAGGTGGTGGTATTAGTCCGACACTTGAGGTTCAGTATCGGACATCTTATTCTGCTCTACAGGTTATCGCTACTATCCAAATCAGGCAAGAAAGAACAATTAGCATAGAAGGAGGTCTGTTCCGAACAGAAAGCACAACAATTGCACTTGGCGATAGTGGACAGCTCTGCACAAGCCGTGGATGACTCAGACGTCTGGTGTCTGAGTCATGGCATGCTTAATGCACCTGAATCAGGTGAGCCATAGCTTAGAGTACCATGTCGAGAGGTGACCAGAAGGCATGTGCAGTCGTGTTGTGCATGTGATTAATTTCAAACCCAGTTAGCCGCTGCTTCACCTGATTTTGGTGCTGACACTCTAATGACAACGCGTAAGACTGGTTGGGATGCCGTAGCATTATGGTATTCATTATTACCGCCGCCTAGGTATGCTTTGTTTGCTTTCGCACATTATTTGCTTTTTCCAATTTAACCATTTAGGCCGCACCTTCAATTCAATGCGTGGACATGAAGTCGACATCGTGCGCGTTTCTGCACGCAGCTCACATAAAGCCGCGCGTAACCGGTCTTGAAGCACATTGTTTTCTTAAGTCTTTGCCACATCATTTTGGCACTTTTGACTTGTAGATCTGAGTGGTCTCTAGCAGACATTGAAAGTGTAAGCGTAACGGCTTTGAGATCTTTGTTTATTTAAAGAAAAAAACTCATTAAGAACTAAGGCAATACGATGTAAGTTTGCATCAGCAACTTAACTGGTTGAAAACTAATTGGGATGAATCCACACATTATGTGAGCCGACAAGATGCAGATGGCAAGTCAACTATCTCTCACCATTGGGTGAGGCAGAGGTTTCTCCCACCGGTACTGTTCTTTGCGATGCCTGATTTTCTCTGTTTTACATTGCAATACTTAACAGCTTTACACGTTTTTGTAGTTGCCTCTCGTTGCTTTTGGGCCATTTCACTTTTATAATAAGGCGTTGGCAGAAAACTGATGTTATTTTAATTGACCTGTATTTGCAAGATTGATGTTCATAAGATAAGAAATGATATAATGGGGTCTAGTGGAGCTTTTGATGATGTTCCAAGTG